>CAVNYN010212664.1:0-27700 GCA_963692815.1 Nyctanthes arbor-tristis
ATCGAGCCCCCCATTCTTGTTTCGAGTACTCCAAGGAAGAGATCTCCGAGGAACCATTGGAAAAGAATCATATCCTCGTATCATATTGCAAGGAGGAGTGCTCCCGTCAACGTGGGGAGAGTGAAGAAGAGGAAGAAAGACGGGTACGAAAGCAGGGACACCAGTTCGGATGATGACGAAAGCTATGATAGTAACGACGTAGAAATAACGTCTAGCCATCAAGAAGTGAATTCACATCAAGGTCGGACCAGAAGGATGTCAGGTGCGCAGTACAAGAAGATGCTGATCAGGAAAATACTTTGCCAAAGATGCGAATCCTTAACAGATCGATTGAAACAGACTACTTTGTATTAGTATTTTAGTTTCTGTCTTTTGTCTCTTTTTTGTAAAATCGAGTTCTTGAAATTTTTTAATGACTGAGCAATGAATATACCATGGATTTGTTGCCTACTATTAGGCAATAATGTATGATAATTTGTTGTGTGCGAATTGATCAGATGAATTTTTTCTTCATTCATTTGTAAATCCAATATATTCCGTGTGAACGTTAACTGCATCATCCAAAATAGATTATTGGTCGACTGCACCTTTTTTAGTACTTTTGACGAGGAATAGAAAAGGAACAAAACGGTTTATTTGCTCAATGCGTGATAAACAATCAAACTTTTAATTGTTTGGGTCATTTTTAATTCGAGGGACTAATTTTGAAACCATTTACAATGGGCACGTATGTCCATTCCACAAAAGGTTCGGGTTGGGGTGTAAAATATGTCTGTAATTCTAAGAGTGTTACGTTCACTACTTTTAACTAATGAGAAACTAATAGGTGGATGCCAAAGGCTCATGTTAATTGATTAGTCAAGGTCCCCTTTATCTACTTGCTTAATAATATTTTGCCTTACACAAGAATTATTTGAAGAAACCAGTAGAGAAATATACCCACTCAGGATAGGGTAGGACACATTACAGCTCTTTTACTTATTATTACATAGGAAGTTACTGGTTCTTCATAGAATTTTGTCAAATAAATATGAGAACATGTAAGTGGCCTAGTAAATTACTCCCCCTCTCCAGTATGAGTCCAAATTTGATGCTACCAGTAGTAATAGCACTGACTAGAATGAATATTTTATTTCGATAATCGTGGAACATGATCTCAAGCTATACAACAGGTTGTATTATCCCCTCAGATGTACACATGACGTGAGATTATTGAGCAACTACCTATGTATGTGTAAAGGACACAAACTATGCATCTAAGAATAAATAGATTTCCCCCGTGTAACAAAACTAATTTTTCTAAGAAAACATATCAGACTCCGAATCACAAACCGCCACCTTACCTGTGTCAGGTGATGTGGCGCCACATGGCTATATATGATTGGAGATCGAGTTTCGAACTTAAAGCCTGATATGTTTTTATAGCCGGACTGATAACACCTAAAAGAATGTATAATATATTATGGAGTTTAATTTTATGTGATACAAGAATGAAGATTTATGAAGTGCAGTTTCTGAAATAAATGCTAAGCGACAAAAATAAAAAATAAAGATAAAAATTGTGTTAAAAAATTAAATGGCTTTTTTTTTCGCCTGAATCCAATTAAATGGCATATTGACTCAATTTTAACCGTTCTCTATTAACAATATGCAACGAAAAAATTATTATAAAATTTCAATAAATTGTATTGACAGAGAAAATTATATTGTAAAAGGATAATATTAGCAATATAATGGTAAGAGAATCAAATTTGCAAATTCGGTTTGGGTATGGTTAATGCAAAACACTTAATTACATAAAATATTAGATAAAAATTGGGCAAGCAAACACAAAAAATAGTACAAATCGTTTTTCATCAAGATTAATACAAATTTTGGAAACTCTTGTATACAAATGGTTGCAGGCTTTGTTATTCTAGAATGCAAATGCATTTCTTCAGTAAATGCTGCATTCGATCGTGGTCTACAGGTAACCTACATATATAGCATAAGAGTAAACTTAGCTTAACCAAAATTTGCTAAGCACTCAATTCAAATAATATCAGTCAATTCCTCAAAATGCACGTTACCTGTGGATTTTTCCAAATTCTTCATAAATGGTCTCGAACGATGCTTGACTCACCAAATCGTGTAAATTAGGGACAATACTCTAGATATTGGGTTTACTTCGAAATAGACTTCCATCAACGCACAGACACGTATCACATTCATTTACCTCTGTAACATATATTTTAGAATTAAGTCTGATTAACATCAGTCTTTCACCATGCCAAAATCACCTCTCCCAAATATCATTTTACAGAAAATAGTAAAATATAAATCACAACTCACTAACCAATCGGATTCAAGAACTACCGATGCTAGCCATCGGACAACCAAAGAGAGCTAAAATAAGACAACATTACCATAAACATGAATCTTCATGGTGACAATCTCTATTCCAGTCACTAAGAAATTACTATCAAATAAGATGGGAAAGAACAGCACATGTAACCCAAAACAAACACGAGTGAGAGAAATAAAAACTAATGAATAAGATAACTCAGCTCTCACATAAAAGAAGCAGATAACGACCAAGAAGCATCAGAAATTCTTGTGTTATTTCTACTTGGTAGAAATTGAACCTGAATTTCCTTCTCCAAACTAAAATATTCCAGTACAATAGTAGATAACCTGGCCCCTTATGTTCATTTGCATACAGGAGATATAAAGTCAAGCACCACTAGTTACACGAAATATTAATCCCAATAACTTGAAGAATCCCAATAAGCATTCCCAGTTTCTATTTTAAGTCAAATTTCAACAAGCATTCTTAGTGACTACTTAGTTTTGCATAATAATCCCAATAAAATTCAAAAGTAATAAAACATGACATCATCGTAGCAATAAAGGAAATAATAATATATCACCCAAGTGATGCAAGGAAGTTTTCATATACTCCTATAAAATAAAATATGTTTAAAGAATTGGAGACTGAACTATTCTTGTAAACACTTGATTAACTAACAAAACCGTACAAAACATATAAAGCACCATAATTCAAATACAAATGTGATAACATGTAGAATGCATTACAAATCTAGAAATACTAAAAAGCCTAAATGATTATGTTGAAGTTCCTTTCGTCATTTTCTTCAATTTTTAGAGCCACAACCATCCTTTAAGCATGTCCCCTACAAAAAATTAGAACATTTTAAGAATTCTTTCTGATAAGTTCCTGATCAAATTAAGCATATGAGAATCATTTAATAATCAGAAAATAACCCAATCTTACATGCACCGTCAGCCATCAAACTCAATAACTTCAGCCAAATAAATCTCTTGGCAATGTCTTACTCTTTTCAAGTACAAGTCTATTCTGGAAGGTACGACCATAGTGCATCTTTGGTAATTATATTTTGGTCCAGTTGTTATTTATGCAGGAAAGATGAAAATGAATTTCCATAACTTCACATTGACAGGCTACGCCTCCCACCTTCAGAAAGCACCAAGGGAATAATTCCACTTGCTTTCTTTTAATTTTCTTTTTCTTTTTCTTTTTTTTTTTTTTTTAAATTGATTGCTTCGTTAACAGCCTTGTCTTTATGTTTGAAAGTCCAGTAAAAATAGTATATCATAAGAGATATAATGTTTCGTGACAGACCCAGTACCACATATATGAGAGCCCATCGAAGAATAGAAGCTAATATTTAAGACATGTCTCTATGGAAACCCATGTTTTGTCACATGCACACAATCAAAAGCAATGTAACAGAACGTAATTGTCATAGAATTTATTATGAAATTATCCAAAAATTTGACGTAAATTTCTATCCAGAAATGTGTAAGAAAATAGTTTACTTGCTAACTAAGATCGGCAAATGGTACCTTGTCATCATTCAATCCAGCATCCATAAAAGCTGAGTAAACATCACCAGATAAAACTTCTGCCCAGATATAGACTTGCATTACAGATAATTAAAGTGCAGACAACAGGGTTACCAACAGTCTCAACCAAGTGAAAACTGGCATATAGTCCATAAAATGAACATTCCTACCCTCCCCTATCTCCCCCTTGTCTGTGTGTGTGTGTGTGTGTGTGTGTGAGAGAGAGAGAGAGAGAAGGGGGGGAGGGAGGGAGAGAGAACTTCTACTACTAAACATAAAAGTTGGCTAGATAGACTAAGTGACGGCTCAAGTGATTAAAAGCAATCATTACTGACGAAGTCCTGATTTTGAGTCTATGTTGACGTCTCTTCCTGAAGTTCCTCCAATGGTAGAAGTTGGCTAGTTGATCCGGCCAACAATATTAATGTTTTTTTTTAGTTTTAAATCCCAACAATATTGATGTTGAGTACACTTATAAGAATGTTCCAAAAATGAATATATTTTCCTGCATATACTGTATTCAAATAATAAATAAGTTTAGGGTAATTACATTACCACCATGAAAATTAATTATCACACCACAATTTAAATTCATCACATATATCTTATAATTTTAATTAGAACATAACAATGATTTTACAAATATAACCTACTTCTTGAAAAGAAAAAAAAAGTAATTAATAAAAATACATATGGAAATTAACTGCTTTCGTGAAATAATCTTTGAGTTTATTATTTTCCCCACCACATCCAACTTTAATGCAACCCATTTGATTCCTTCACCCTCTCAATCCTTCAATTCAAGATCCTAAAGCAGCGCTTGTTACATAATTTATAATATTAAAAGTATTTCAATTTTGGAATTACTTTCTCATGAAAGATATTATACTGCCAAAAAATAATTTTATCTTTCGACTCTTCTCTTGGTACATTATTCGATTTACAAATTCTATTAACCATTTGTTTTTTGCTTTGATAGGTGGCGTATCAGATGAAGGTATATGTATTATCCATCCCAAGTTACCACAAACCAATTGTGTTTTTATTTTGAGGTGAATATAAACTCTAAAACTGATGGTTAAGTTAAATTTTCGAACCTGCTGGAGAAAAGAAAAATGAGAAATGAGGGCAAAAATAAAAGAAATGGAATAAGAATAATGCTATAATTCCAAAATTTAAAGAATTAAATCCAGCCACAAAATGAAGAAAACAAAATTGGGGAATGAGGTGAACCCAAAAGGAAATAAGAAAGAAATTAATGATTGTGGTGTAATGGGAAAAAAGGGAAGAGAAAAAACATGCCTAAAATATTAAACTAAGGTTTTCCTTGTAGAATAAAAAGTGTGGTGAGAATATAATAACTCATAAGTTTATACCAGCTAAAAGTTTATGAATACTCCGAACCCAGTCCTTTTAAGATATCTGGACTTACCATATTACTGTGCTGATCTCTTCTACTTTGTGTTTTGCGTTACAGATTGGAAGGTGGAGCAAACATCCTCCTTTCTTATGATATACGCATAGTACCAAGCGTCATGCTTTTTCTCCAACTCCTCCATGCCACAAATGCCTTTTTCCAATCTGCACTTGCAGACTTGACTTTTCCCTGATCTCCAATCTGCTCTGCATACTTGAGTTTCCACAAGCTATTGCTAGAGCCCAAATTCCGCAGTTCCCAGCATACACAACTCACTTTAGCTACATCTTCACCCGGTAGTAACTCCAAGATTTTCCGGTTGACATCATTTGGCAGCATTAAGAAGGGTGGCAGTCAAAGCTGTGTCTTTTCACACAAATCAATCAACAACGGCAACACAACACTGTCCTTCACATTCCTCCAAAATGAAAATACATCTTTCTCACTTCCACTGATATTGAAATTTGGCCACACAACATTCAAAATGGGCACTAACTCATCTTCATTCAGCCGCAAACAGTGTGTGCCGCATTGTTGTCCTCCTGTACTATTAGCCACTGAGCCATAAACAATTATGTATTTACCCAAACTTTGAAATTTAAGCACTACACAGTCAACTGGATCACCACCACCAGCATGACCATTGATTATTTCCGGGAGAGTGTAGAGCAGGGACAGCCTGAAACAAGTTGAAGGCCATTGATCAGCCAGGAATTGAAATTCACTTATATGCTCATTCAAATTTACATCAAACCGGACAAAACCAGACTCCAATAGAACCGAGTGGATAGCAGTTACTATCAATTTGTGATCGCGGCCATCAGCATACCCCAATTCTTCTGTAAAAACTTTCCTTAAAAACTCCGGCACAGAAAAAGACTTCTTCACGGCAATGCTGTCCCCACCACCATCACCATTGACTTCCATTACTTCCGCCGCCTGGGCAATCATGCCATCCCTTCACCAGAATTCATACCCTCAGAACTCGAACTTGAACCGTAGTCTGGGGCTCAAGGCAGAGGATTATGAACAGGTTGTGGTAAATTGTTGGTAATTTGGGGAACTTGAGTTCCGTCGACGGAGAAAAATACAAGGTCCCCAGAATTCTGGGGGTTGTTGGTTTTTCATAAACTGGGCCGGTTAATGATATATGAGCTCGTGGTTAACTTGTTGTTTATTTGCAAAACCGCAATTCATTGTAATCATAACTTCCACCATCTCGAGCAAATGAGAAATAAATTACTCTCCTTCGGTGCCACTAATCTAATTATCAAATAATCACAAAAATGTTAATGCGTGCAAAGGTTCTCAAACATCAACTTATAAAAATAACGAATCAAAATCCAACAGCAGATCAAGGAAAACATATATGCCCATTCAACAGTAACACAACTAACAAATGCAAACACGAATACAGATAAAATTAATTAATCACCATTTCCTAACCTTAAATCACCCAACATTAGATAAATTAAAAAGATTGAATTTATACCTCGCAGCCGTCAAAGCACCAGTAACAAATCAGAAAGAAATGGATTTGGTAAGTCTTCTCACCTGCAATGAATGCCAGACCGTTGATAATGAAATTTTTTTAAAACAAAAACGAAACCCACAGACACAGGCGGAGAATTTCAATCTACCAACATAAAAAGGAAACACAGAGAAGCTGAGCAAAAACGATGAACAATAATAAGAAGAAGAAGAAGCAACGAGCGAAATTTCAGAGCGAAATTTCAGAACTCTAGAATTTCTATCAAACTATTGAACTATCACTCTTAAACCTCTGAGAATAATTAAAAGATGGAATTAATAGAAATTTAACAAAGCAGCAAATAGAAATCCAAACCTGTAACGATTTGCCTCCTGTAGACATCCGTTCTGCTCCCTGTCTGCCTTCTTTTTGGGCAGCGATTGCTTGCTACTTCTTCCGAAGAAACCAGGAGAAGCTTCGAGACTGTCATGTAAGGGGAAAATGGTAGGAGGGGTAAAATAGGAAACTGATTGAAAATAGGTAGGGGCAAAATGGTAAAGGCACTGTTCTAACAAACAGTAAAATGTGAGAGGGTGAACAGTACCTTTGGGAGAATCCATTTATATATATGTTAGATATATATATATGTGTGTGTGTGTGTATATATTGTTAGTGTTAAAATTGGAATATTAAAGTGGTATTTCATTTATAATATAATAACAAGTGCCAAAAATAAAAACGAAAAAAAAAAAATATATATATATATATACACACATATATATATGACATTGCCACATAGATATTGAGACCTTATGACGTGATAGAGTCTATTTTCAAAATCTTCCATCCTGCATGACATGTATAGATGCAAGCTATATGTATTTAAAATGCACATGATGTGGATTAAAAACACTTGCAAGAGTTGGGAAATTCTATTGTAAACTTGTTCGGCACCTATACCTATCTAAATTTGGAACTCTCCATCTCGTCGTGCCCGTAAACACGTGATTTATATTCGTTTGATATATATAGTTGTGTGTACTTTAATTGTCTGAATCTGTTATCATATTTTGAGAAAGTTCTTTTGTGTCAAGTTTAAAATTTCTTTTCCAATAAATGAAGTAAGGAATTGAATGATCTCAAATCGAGTTAACATGAATAAATAAGTAAAATGATGCGCGGCTTTGAATTGAAGTTGAGAGGAGAGGAAATTGAAACGAGGGCTAAAGAGACTTTGATGACGGTATTTGAATTGGACCACAATTAATTATGACTCAACTAATTGTGTAGAGTTCTCAATCATCGTACTTTATTCACTCCATAAAATGATTGAAAAATTAGAGTAGTATTTAAAATTTACAGGATACATGCAACTTAAATTAAACAATTATTATGGGTTACATTGTTAACAAAAAGATTATCAATTGCCCATCGAAAACTAATATATATAGTTCAATTGCCCTAATTGTCTGCCATGCATGCTCCAAAAAAACAAATGTATAAATTATCATCACTATCATCATTAAGATGCTATACTTACGTAAGTTCACATTCTGGAGGTGGAATTAATTAATTATTTATCCATAAATGTCACCGAAAAACGAAAATAAGGACTAGAATTTTTATTCAGAAGTTATTCAAACAACGTCCTTAAACCATGCTTCATACTATGTTAGGCAAATATATACACACCGCATTTTCACACAAGTCATTGTAGTACCACGATGCACGAGAAACAAAAAATTAATGAATAACATAGAGAAATTCATAACGATTAATTAAAAAATTCAAATTAGAAATCGGGTACTGCGGAAGGGAACGTAGAAGAAAGCCATAACTCTCTTCCTTGGCGTAATTTGTGACAATTATCATAATCGTTTTCCTTTTTGAAGCTTCTACTAAGTTATTAGCAACAAACTGAAAACCTTAGAAACCGAATGCCTCAAACAATTTTTAAAATAATTAGTAGAGCAATCATTTATTGAATTCTTTAGCAATGCTTAGAAGTAGTTCTAGACGTTAATTTGATCGTGATTTTAAGAAAACCAAATTAAACCGAAAACCGTGCTAATATTTCGTGGGTTCTGATAGAGTGTGTGGAGAGATCCTTTATGCTAAGCTTCCCTTCCATTTCTGGAGTTACACTTGTTTTCTAATTCAGTGATGTTGTATGTGAAGATAAAACCATTATGGGTTATCCAACAAGATAGAGTTTGTTCCATGTAGGGAAAGTTAGTTGATAGAGAGATTATCTATTAAAACAGATTATCATCTCAATGAGATAAGTTTTATTAATCTAGAGTGGAGTATATATGCGTTTTTGAAATAATGAGCTTTGCCAAACCTTAAATTCAATCGGCTTTGCCTGTGTCCCCGACGGCCCAAGTGAAACTCCTGTAGGGAAGGAAGCCAATTTATTTTAGCTTTTTTTTTGACCAATTAGTTTTGCCAAATCATAAAATCAATGAGTTTTGCTTGTGTGCTTTGCTTTTACACATCTTTTCAAAATTTTATGGATATTAACATTTGATACATGCATGTAATATCAATATTTAGAAAATTGAACTGGTCATCAAAGTAAAAAGGGTAACACGTTATTTATTGAACCAATTTCAATTAAATAATTAAATACTTAATTAAAAAAAAAAATTTTCCTTAAAACACCCAAAGGCGTTAAAAACTACACCTATAGGCGTTAAATGTAGTTTCTAGACCTCCACCTTGACTTTGTGCCAGATTTGACTGCCCGGACCCAACTGTCCCCAGCCCAATTTAACTGCAGGCAGGGATTTATCTAAACAGGGCAGCAGAATGAATTGGGAGCCCTTACCCACAGCATTGCCATCTCTAATTTGTGTAGGTCCCGTGCTTGTTCAAAACATGTTATAATTAAGTCGAATATTTTCTACTTCTGAGTAGATGTTTGCAGTATATTTGGTCTCATAACACAATTTTTGGCTAATTGAGAAATTATGGCTTGAAAGTTGCACCGAGAAGCTGCATAATCTAGATCGATTGAATTAAAGTGGGGATTTCGGATTCCATGTCTAATAAGTTCGCATTCTGGAGTTGTTAATAATCAATTAATTGATTTAATGATTTAACTATTTATCCATAAAAGTCACCGAAAAATGAAAATAAGGAGTAGAATTTTCATTCCAAAGTTATTCAAATGACATCCATAAACCATGCTTCTGCTTCATACCATGTTTGGCAAATATATACACACCACAATTTCACTCAAGTCATTGCAGTACGACGATGCAAAAGAAACAAAAAAATTAATGAAAAACATAGGAAATTCATAACAATTAAAAGTCAAATTAGAAAATGGGGAAGGAAACGTAGGAGAAACCAATACCTCTCTTCCTTAGTGTAATTTGTAACTAGAATTCTCACTCACCGTAATAGACACTTTAGCCTTCCATCAAATATACATATACATTAAAGGTGAATAAAGTAGAAATGAACAGTAATCTGAATACCGCTACAAGACGGTAGAGGTGGCGGACGTTTTCATGCAGTGTGATGATGAAGAACCAAAAAATAAAAGTAAAGTAGGAAGAGGAGCAGAAGAAGGAAGAACAAGAAGACGAAGATTCCTATGGAGTTAGTCAACCTATGTAGTTGGAAGTTTGCTTGTCTTACCGTGAGTTCGTCTATTTTTAACCGATTTTTGAACTCCTTTTCCATGGGAATCACTTTTCTCTAGGGTTCAAACCAATGCCTCAAAAATCACCCCCTATAAAGTAACTTTAAAGTTGAATTGATAATTGCTGAGTGTACAACTGGAATTGATTCCTGCACAGAGCCACAGATCTGAACCTAAAGCTCTCTCTTTGAAAATCTCGCCCCTCATCTCTCTTCCTCTCCCATCCCTATAATAGAAAAATCAGACGTTCAAAGCTAAGATTGTGTTGAATCTTAAAATGGCAACGAAGTTTGGAATAAAAGCACTCCACACACCCCCTAGGGACAAGTCTCTATACAAACATGACTCCAACAATCAAAGGAAAGAAAATGATTTTTTATATTTAGCAAAGTGTTGGAAAAGCAAAAAAATAAAATAAAATAATAATAATAATAATAGAAAAATAAAAAATTAACAGTGTTCACAATGCCCTAGAGTTGAAAGTCAGTGAACCAAGTCATAAAGGTCAAGAAACCGGATGAGCGCATCGAAGTTGAAGGAAGGTCGATTGACTCAGTTGGAGAAGTCTATGTCTCATCTTTCTACAAGAGAAAAATGAAAAACGCCATAGAGCACCGCTGCAAGAGTGTAACAGTGGCGGACGTCTTCATTTAGTCTAATGACAAAGAACCAAGAGGTGGTGGAAGAGGAGGAAAAATAAGACATCCTCCTCCTACTTTTCCTTTCTTCCTCTTACTTTTCATTTATTTTTTTGTTCTTTGTCATCACACTGTATCAAGACGTCCACTACCTCTACAGTCTTGCAGTTGCGCTCTATAACATTTTTCATCTTCCTCTTATAGAAAGATAAGACATAAACTTCTTTAACTGAGTCAATCGGCCTTTCTTCAATTTCGATGCACTCAACTGGTTGCTTGAGCTTCATGACTTGGTTCGCTGACTTCATCAACTCCTGGGGCATTATGAACACAGTTATTTTTTTATTTTTAATATGTTTTTTTCTTTCCCAAAACATTGCAAAAGATAGACAACAATTTCTTTTGTTTGATTGTTGGAGCCATGTTTATACAAAGACTTGTCCCTGGGTTGTAGGTGGAGGCGTGCTTTTATTTCAAACTTCATTGCCATTTTAGGGTTCAATACAATCTTAGTCTTGAACGTCTAAACTTTCTATTATAGGAATGAGAGAAGGATAGGGAAAGAGATGAGGGACGAGAGTTTTCAAAGAGAAAGCTTCAGATTAAGATCTATGGCCCCGTGCAAAAATCAATTCTAGTTGTACACTCAGTAATTATTAATCCAGCTAGGGCTGGGCGTCGGGTGGATCAAGCAGGGTTAGGCCTAAACCCAAACCCGAGCCTGACCTGACATGCAGTGGATTTGCAGTTTTGCAAACTGAGACTGGTCCAACCAACCAAACCGATCTATTGTAGGTCAGATCAGGTTTCGGGTTGTAAACTTTTTTTCCCAGAACTTAAATTCTTAAAATTTGGAATATGTTTCGGCCCATCAAAAAAACGTTTCGGCCCATTTGAATTTGAAGCCATTTCACGTTTTCTTAAGGAACAAAGTAGGGCTATGCAAACGGGTTTCAGTCTCGGGTTTTTAAGAACCAAGACCAGACCAAATATTTTCGGTTCGGTCCTGGTCCCAGTCCCAAAAATAGCAAGTCCAAACGGTTTTGGTCCCAGTTCAGGCTCGGGTAATGAATTCAGTTTTTTCGAGCTATTCCGGGCTTGTGAAAAAATTTTCTGTAGATTTAGAAACGTAAAAACACATATAAACTAAGTTTAGAACAAACAAATAGAAGGGCTTTATGTGTAACAAAAGTATTAAAATGTCTCCGTAAGGTATAATCACTAGACTTACTCGTATTTCTCATTTTTTATTTTAACAAATCTAAAATTATTAAATATTTGAAATATATATCCTAAATTGGAAAATAAATGTAAAAATCATAAATATTATATCAACTCTATAATTTTAACAATTTCACGATATAATTTTGATATTTTCAAAAGGCAAAAGATAGATAATTCCTACTTTATTATACGTTTATAAGGATTAAATATTACAAAAATGATGTAATTGTCAAAAATAAATAACAATTACCACTTAAAATAAAAGCAAGAAAATCAATTTCACATTTTTTACCAATAAGAAAACCACTTAAATAAATGAGAAGATGTATAAGCACAAATTCTCCACGTCTTTATATAAATATATTTATATAATTATATAATAATAGCATATAATTTAAATAGAGTCAGTAAACATATTCTAAGTTCGAACAATTTTCTTTAACAAAATCCTTACAATGTTGCAAATTCTAATAACTTATATATTAACACAATTATTCTTGACTATTGCTTAAAAAATAATATAATAATGATGATTTTTAAAAAATTTTATTGGCCAAAAAATTTCAACTTGAAAAAAGAAATTTGGCGGTATTACTTTATGCAACATCCCGTGGAAATTTCCAATAAACTTTGCTAAATTATAAGACATATGTTATTTTTGTAATTAATGGAGGGTGCTAATTATGTTAAGTTTATATGACAATTATCATTTTTGTAAATAACTAATTGTTAGATGTGCCAAGTGTATATGACACATGACATTTTTATAAATAAGAAATTTGATAGTCTTGCCAAGTGTCTAGGACACTTGGTAGTTTTGTAAATGGTGGATTCCAAGTGGTGATTTCAATACAATTAAATCTCTACCATTATAAAAGAGCAAATGAAGATGAAGACTTCCAAACATTTCCCATGTCCTAAAAGTTCCCACGAGCTGTCCCCCTCTTCCAACGATAATATTATCTATTGACTCTCTCCTCTTCTCCTTGCCCAATATAGAATGAAAAGATCTCTCTAAAAGCTATCTTTCTAAATTGATAAAGTTCTAATGAGTCATATTCTTTGACAATAGTATACTTAAAAGATTTGGGAGTTTTATTCAAGGAATCTTTGGGTAATTTTTAAGGTGAGTAACACGTGTATTGACTCTCTTTCTTTGAAAATCATGATTTCCTTAAATTGCTTGTGAGTAACACGTGTCTTGACTCTATCCTTTTTTATCTATTGGCTCTCTCTTTCGGCTCTCTCTCTCTTTAAACCGTATTTGGCTTTGATGATTGACGGTGTACCACTGCTTTGGATAAATGATTGTTCTTTGCTCTTGGCCATCGCTAGTGACGCTATATACCCGTTCTGCTCTACTATCTAAATTGTTTTATGGTATTATGGCCTTGCTGTGTGGTCTCGGCCATTCTGATCTGTTATTGAATTGTATGACTTACGGGTAGAGGCTAAACTAGTGATGTGCCCGAGCTTCGTATCTTTGTATCTTTGTAGATAACCTCTTTGTGCATAAAAATGTCCTCTTCTGTATTGTTTTCTGTGGGCCAATACATGTTGTTATTCACTAGGTAGGTTTGTACTCGCCCCCTATCTTCTACAATCTTGTAGGTATTGAATTTAGAGCTATGTGGCCTGATTGTCCCAAAGGTGAAGGAGATACATGTATGTGATCGAGACTTCGGTGTGTGGGACTGAGGTTTCGTTGTGGGTAGCCCACGGAATATTTAATCATCAGAGTGCACAGCGAAAGCGCCTCGATATTTTAAAATGTATTTGCATCAAATTTTAATCGTGAAAGGCTTCCGCTACTGTATATGAAATTCCGTTAGTGACACTGTAACTTTTTAATTGTCCCACATTGAAAGTTTTGTAAAATGCAATATGATTGGAGCTTATAAATAAGATGAGACTTTATACAAGTGACTATGTAAAAGAAATTTTGTACACTTTGAGACAAATTAATAATTGTCTTAGTTCTTTATATTTAGTTTTAAGTTTAAATGATTGTCTCACATTGAAAGTTTTGTAAAATGTTAAATAATTGGGGTTTATAAATAAAATGGGCCTTTGTGCAAGTGACTATGTAAAAGAAATATTTTTGATTCTTGCCTCTTGAATATTATGAAAGTTAAAACCGGGTTTCAATTTATATATTAAAAAAAAAAGAAAAAAGTCAACCGGTCTTTGACTGGGTTTCCGGGTTTTCAAAAGAAAACCCGGGACTGGACCAGACTGGGCCGGTCATTTTGGCCTCAAAGCCCGGACCGGGACCTGCTCGTTCGGCCCGGTTTCGGTCTGGTTCATTCGGTCTCGATTTTTTTGCACACCTCTAGAACAAAGTCTTAAAGGCTTTAGGGACTTAGGATTTCAAGAGATGAAAGAGGGAGATTGACGGCTGCCACATCAACGGCAGTAGCGTCGACAGTACCGGTCGAGATCGGAAGAGCAAGAGCATGCGCGGCGGGTGTGGCACCTCTAGTTGCGGAATGGCACCTCTAGTCGCGCAGGTGCTGCAGGGCTCAGCGCCAGTGGCGTAGGCGTGGCACTGCCGGTTGAGCAGGCGAAGTAGCGCCGCATGGAGAAAGGTGTAGTAGCTGTGGCGGCCGGCGGAAGAGAATAACTGAGCAGTGGCGGACGGGAGTAGGGCTTCAAATGGAGATTTTGGGTTGAAATTTGGTTTTTTTAATCTTTGATATTGTGTTTCAAGTTTGAAATCTAAAATTTGGAATTTGGTACGTTAAATATGGATTTTGTGTTGAGATCTCATGGAAAATACCAATTTGAATTTTGTGTTGATATTCTGCTTTGTAAAACTGTTTGTTGCAACTTGCACATTGAATGCTATTGCTATCAGATGGCAGAATGAAGTTTGATGAGGTTTTGAAATACCTGTATACTCTCAAGTTTTATGTAAAGATCGTAATTTGCATTGTGAAATAAGGTTGAATGTGAAAAGTCTAAACATGTTTTGAAATTAAAAAATGGGAACTGATAAGACAAAACGCGTTTAAAGAGGAAAAAAATTTAACAAAAAAAGGGGTCAAACCGTACCGGGTCTGTCCGGTTCGGTTTTGACCGAGTTTGACCAATTTGTCTGGCCAAACCCGAGAACCGAACAAAACCGGTTTGGTTCGCCATGCATGAAGCCACAAACCAACCTAGGTTTTAAAAAAACCGAGTCGGTTAGCCGGTTTTTTTTGCCCAGGCCTAAATCCAGTTTTAAAGCTATTTTATGAGGGTGATTTTTGAGGCATTCTAATTTTATTTGAACCCTGGAGGAAAGCAATTCCCATGGGAAAAGAGTCCAAAAACAACCTAAAAATAGACAAACTCACAAGAAGACCAGCATACTTTGGAGGGCTGTTTCACAGTAAATGGCTAGATTATCATAGGTTTCGATGAATAGATATGGATCATAGATTAAATAGTATCAATGGATAGGATGATTTGTTGAACTTATTTGTCATAATTATTGGTTCACTTAACATTCCCCAATTGGACCTGCTTTGCAAAAAATTGAAATAATCTCAACGCATGTGGGCTTAGTTGAGTTATCTATGTCCAGGTTGTGTCCATGTCTGGCACTCCAATATATGTCGGACATGGAAACACTGGCCAGTAACAAGTGTCAATGCACCAAACTGAACATAAAACAAAAATATTCGACATACCATTGAGACATGACATTCTTGTTTACTGGTGAGACGCCACACCCTGCAAAATAAATATGAAGACTACGCCCAAAAAAAAAAAAAAGAAGAAAAGAAATGAAAGCATGCAAGTCCTTTAGCTCATTTTTAGCTGTATATCATTTTCTTTTGGAGAAAATAATCTTTTTTTAACCTCAATTATCAAATAATCTGGGGATTTTCTGCACATATACATAAATGGAAAAAGAGACTAAATTCATCACATTTATTATTATTTGATAATTATAGATTTTCTACTTCAGAATAGAGCATTCGCACTCACGAAGAGAAGCCTGTCTAGGCATAGACTACAACATCAACTCATCATGCTCCTTCCTTAAATGATCAATGGTTGTGTACCCAAATAACGCTCATTAACTTTTAGGATTTCATTTTGGTATGTATGTCATTATAGTTTTAAAAAGAACAAAGAAGAGCGTTTCCCATATTGGCCCACTAATAAAATTTACATCACAGTCTCTAAGCCAAAACCCAAA
Organism: Nyctanthes arbor-tristis; assembly: GCA_963692815.1. Classification (NCBI taxonomy): domain Eukaryota; kingdom Viridiplantae; phylum Streptophyta; class Magnoliopsida; order Lamiales; family Oleaceae; genus Nyctanthes; species Nyctanthes arbor-tristis. The sequence goes on from CAVNYN010212664.1 coordinate 16,459, forward strand.
ACAACCTTTACAATTGCAGTCAACTGGACGTGTGAAATTGCAAGTTGATTTAGCATAACTGTTGCTTTAAGCAAATTTAAAAATATCAAACCTAAAGGTACTCATTTGAAAGCTAATGGAATCCTCACCCCCTAATATAATGCAATTCATTTCAACTTGTGCAAGCTCACTATGGAACTTTCAATGCATATTTGATACTTTAATCAAACTTCAACAAGAATTTTCGCTTAATAGCTCCCATATCCCTTGTTGATCCACATTCTCTGTACCTATAACCAGAGACCAAGCGATATGGGATTACAAACTACATAACACGTCCTCGTAGTGCAGAAGTATTTTAACATCAGAATTAGTCAAATTACAGCTATATTTTTGCTATCGCGTGGCTTTGAATAGCAAAAACCGACTGGTAACTGATTAACTGGCTTATTATTACATGTCCAGGGATTTTAAATATATTACAAAGCGCTTTTGATTGGGCGGGAAGAAACTAGTATGGTCAGATACTAGTAGCTCTTGGCACCAACTGGGAAGACAAGTAAATCATTGATTCAACCAGGTTGTTATCCCCAATTGCCTCCCGCATTTGAAGAGGCCAAAGTTCCATTCTTGGTTATTGTTTGGCCTACCATTATAATTGCATGAAAGCAAAGCCAAGTCTTTTTGAACGATGATTGGAGTCCACCGCAGCATTTTCTCCACATCTCAAACTATATGATTGGCCATATAGGCAATGTCGCATAACCATTTGGGCTTCCACATCATCAAAGGCAACCGTAATTTTATAGGTTATAGAATAACTTTCCACACGTGGAAGGTGTGAGATGCAGCCCCAATTGTTTGATTCACGTGCTCTATACAACTTTCTCTGATTCAAGAATAAAGCATGTGCCTAAAAATGTAAGAACTATGTTGTCGAACACTGCTGAGAAGGAATACTAATACAGAACAAAATTATAACCAGAAAAAACTAAAATTTGTTTAATGGTGAGAATGAAAGAGGAAAAAACAATAAATTGGATACAACTATGAGAATCAGTAGAAATACTTTGCACTAAAATAAATGGATAACATCATAAAACCACCAATATTAAATTTCTCCGGCTTAAAAAAACTAATAGCGCCAGGCATAGGGCCGGTCCTGGGCTGAGGCCAATGAGGCAGCCGCCTCAGGCCCAAGACCCCTAGGGGCCCAATTTAACTTATTATACTTGGCCCAAAATGAATTCGCACCTTTTTTTCTATGAAGTTTCTAGGGACCAAATTACAAACTAAGGCCCAAATGTAAAAAAAGTTAGAGACCCATAACGAATCTTGACCAAAAATTTAGATGGTAAAAAAAAGAAAAAAAAAAATTCAGGTACAAAAGCAACTCGTTCCATTTCATTTTCCCCAACCCAAACACAAATTTGTGATTGAAAAAACCCTAAAAATCTCTAAAATTTCCCAAATCCCAAATTGAAGAACCCTAACTATCCAAAGTCCAAAATTCGTTTACCTTAATTCGAACGTTTGCTGTGTCATCAGAATTCTGGCCTCTGCTCACATCTGCTGTTGGCTGCTCTCTGGCCTCCGCTACTCAGCCCACTGGTCAGCCACAGTAGCAGCGGCAGTGGCAGTGCGACCGTTTTTTGCTAGCTATTGCCGCTCAGTCAGTGCTCACATGGTCTCTGCTCCTCCAGCCGCGGTTGCCTTCTACGATTTTGCATATCATATATGATATATAGATATTAGCTATTGGTTTATATAGAATTAAATCTGTGTGTATTACTTTGAAATTTGGCATTGTGAGTGTGAATTCGCATACGATGAATGTGTTGGGTGTGAAAAAAGATAAAAGATAAATAATACTGACAATAAATAAATAAATAAATGGGGAAAAAAAGGTAGCGATGTACAAGTCAATTAACCGGTGAGAGAAAAATATGCTTACAACAATTAATTAATTAATTAATTATAACATAAAAAAACTTTAATTAAGACGGGGAAATTTTGTATATGGTTTGTTGACTTGTTCTTGTCTTTTATTTGCAAAGAAAATTGGAGAATGAAGTCGAGAAGAATTAATAAATTAATATGCCTTTTTATACCTTGTATGTTTAATTAACTCTACTTAGTAAATTAAAATCAAAAAGATCTTAAAAAAAAAAAATGAGAACGCAACTCCCATGTGGATTTGGTGAGATGCGACCCACAATTTTTTTCCTCCATCTACATTCCAAATTCTTGGTGATGAAATTCAAGAAACAATTGAAAGAGCTCAATGGAGAGAAACATATATAGATATTAGGTATATGTTTTATAATTATTTATTGGCTAATTGGTTTAGGAAATAAGGAATTTTGAATGAGGTTTTATAATTATTTATTGGTTTATTGGTTAATTGGTTTAGGTATTGAGGAATTTTGGATGAGATTTTATAATTATTTACTAGTTTGTTGGTTAATTGGTTTAGAGATTGAGGAATATTCGCTGAGGTTTTATAATTATTTGTTGGTTAGGGATTATGAAATTTTGGGTGATGGTTTATAATTCTTTACTGATTTATTGGTTAATTAGTTAGTTGTCTTCTAAACATGATACAATGTCTAAAGTCGGTCAATTGACTAGTGAAGGATTCAGATTTGGACATAATTTAAAAAGAACTCTTAAAGGTCACGATAAAAAAATTAATAAATATAGTATTAAAAAAAATTTTGGGCCGTTGCCCCCGAACCCCCAAAAAGGGGGGGGGGGGATTACCCCCATCCAACCCCTAATCCATCATTGCATTACTAATTACTAGGGTCTATTTTTTAGAACTCCTCTAGAGTTCCAGTGACGACATGACCGGCACTGACCAGGCACAAACTGGTTGCCCAACACCTAGGGATCCTTATGATGGCTTGACTTCTAGTTTTCATTTTTCAAATCTCAACTACCAGCAAAAACCATAATTTAAACTCAAAAACTGAAACTTCATGTTAAAGTTGAAATTAAGAGGACCAAGGAAACAATAGACATGAAAGCCAGAACAGTATCTTCCTTTTTCAAAATGCCACCATAATATTTAACTATACTTGTAACCATAGTTTGAAAAGGAGCGCCTCCGCCTGAGGCGAACTGTTGATGAATCAAGGCGATTGTTTTAGAATGGTCGGAGAGAGGCAGTCGCCTATTGTTCAAAGGCGGTCGCCTTTGGAGCAACGCCTCCAGGCGGGTAAGGCTTAAGCCTCGACATCGAAAGATGATTTCGAGTCTTTTTAACCCAAAAAAAAAAAATTACTATAGCCCAACTTCCCAGCCTAGCCCATAAATATCATATCAGGCGACGTAATTTAGGTTAAGGGCTTCAAGATTACCGTCTCTGCTGCTTGTATATATACTTGAGCAATTTGCCAGTCGGACATCTACATCTACTTCAAGTTCGCCGGACTAGCAAGCCAGCAGCAGCTCTTCCGTCAGGTGTCGGCATCTCCTGTTGCTGTTTATAAAGAGCGAGATTGACAGGTGATTTCCTTCCATCTTCAATTTCTGGCTCTCAGCTCACCCATAGTCGTTGGCTTTTGAGTTCTTCAAGTGTGCAGTGCGCGGGGTTCATTTTCAGATTGCTTGCTGTGTTATTTGTATTTATTAAGTATTATATTATAATAATAATAATATACAGCACAGCTGTGTTTCTTATATTTATTAGTAATATATGCAATTGGTCTGCAATTTCAATGCATGCATGTGAAGTATCAGATCCCACCAACTACTCCGCCATTAAAGTTTGCTGCCTTCGTGGATATTATTTCATATTATATATATATATATATATTGATAAGAGCAATTGGTCTGCAATTGCAATGCATGATGTGACGCATCAGAGCTCCATCACAGCTACCAGCGTACCATTAAAGTATGTTGACTTCTTGGATATTATTTCTTTAGTGTTAGAAGTTTACACGTGCATTGAATAACTTTTGTTCAGCAAGAGAAATATTAAAATAGTATCACATTATTATGATGAATTACTGTTGCTTAATAAGTACTTATTAAGAGTTTGATCCTATTTATTTAATAAATTTATAATAAGGAGAGAGATATAATGTGTATTAGAAATATAAAAATGTGTGAAATATGTAGTTATAATTAAACAATTATTAAATTAAATATCAAATCAGTGATTGGTAAATTTATAAATTCAGAGTATAAAAGGGATCAAACAAGCTCTCTATAATATCAAGCTAGCTTGCGATCCAGTATTTCAAGTTTCTTTCTAATAGCAAGAGGTTGACAAAGTACGTTGTCTCAGCTTGTGAGCTACTTCTTAATTACTACTTTTCACTAAAGTAATTTTGCTGCTGATGCAGCAAATTCCTAGTTAAAAAATTAGCTCAAATTTTCTTCATGTCATGCGGGTTAATTGGAAAAGATTTTTCATTGGATTTTGACATGATTGAGTGCTTGTGCCCAAGCTAGGATGTTACAAATAGCATATAAAAATTAGTGGTAACATTATTGTCAAACTTAAGAAAGAAATTCATAAATTGGAAATTTTGTTGATGACTTGTGAGAATTATATTCATTTTACCAATTACTGGCTGAATTTAAAATTTAAAACATGTAATCTAACATCTTCTTTTTGGCTAGTTATATATGTTATTTGCTTAATTAATAAAGACAATTCGAGTTAATTATTTTTGGATTTATTTTCATTAATTAATTAATAATGTCTTTATCCTCCGTGTTTTCATTATCTATGAGGACTTTACCTTTTATCTACAAGGATTATAGGCTCACTCTTCATTAACAGAATAAATTAATAAGGATTATACATGTGTACATGTTCTTGCTTACATCAATTATAATTAATTGGATGAATCTCTTTGAAGTTGTCTCTCTTCCTCTTATCTTAGTCAGATGTCATTTTAATCCCATACTTGTTAAGGATCCAACTCGTTAGCTGGGCCTGAGGTGGTGATAGTTCCTTTTTATGTCTGATAGATGCGTAGAGAAGTTTTGTTCATTTGATACAACAACTGTCATCCCGTCGGTGTGAGATCGGCCAGATCAAATGATACATTATGTTGGGGGAGTGGTTAATATGGGAAGCCAACATGTTAAGTTCATGATTCCTAACAGCATTTTCCATGTCACTATGTCCCTCGTTGCGCTACTGGGTTTACACCGGTTAGTACATTGTCTGTTGGGACTAAATTACAATGTTTGTAGTGTAACCTCTTTTATTTAAGTAATGCAATACTGATTTGTTTCTGTCTCGTTTTAATAGATTGGAGAGTACTTTTTGCCCAAGGAGCTTTGGTATAAGGGAAAGATTAGTGTCAAAACTGATGGCCATGTCTTCTCAACATTGAAGCGGGTTTTCGCAGCATCTTAGCATGGAATAATCCAACGATTTTAAAGATCGAAGGCAACATGATACTACCATATGCCTTGAGACTGAGTGATAAATAAAAGGGTCTTCACGTTAATATTTCTTCAAAGGAATGAGTGAACGTTAATTATGTATCAGAATTGAAAATTCTGATATTCAATTCTCTCTCGTGTATATAATTGTATTTGAATTGGCCAGATGGATTTTCAAATTTGGTGGATTTTGAAATTCGTGTTAATAATTGCAATTATTTTTTTTTTTTATTTTGGCTGTATAATTTGTTCTTAATAATAGACTACCTATTCTTGAGAATGAAAAGTGTATTTATGCTATTTATTCATTCTATAGTGTATTGCTTAAAGTCTATTCTAGTTTTGATCATTTTACTTAAAGCTCCCAATTTTTTTAATCAAGGCACCAACTAGGCTGCAGCGTTGTTTTTAGGCGTCTGTCTTATCTAGCCAGTGGGGTTTGGAATCCCTCTACAATTTTTATTAATATTTTAAAAAAAAGTACAACCCAGGAGGGGGGCATAAAATCTGACATCCAACTGAATGTACAATAAATGAAAGCAGTAAAAAGAAAGAGATACTACCTCTCTAACACTGGAATCAGTAAGAGTAATAAATAAAATAATAACTAGAGTAACTATACACATAACTAAAAAAATAAAGAGGTAAGCTAGACTATATACCCCTGACCGAGGGAAAACCATGACGATCTATCTGTAGAAGTCCATGGGCCACTAAAGACAGATTATGAACCCTATACTCTGTGTAACCCTGCCTAATCCAGCAGTCAGAAGTAAGAGCATTAGCAACCTGGTCGTCCTCGCGGAAAATGTGCGAGATTTCGTCCTTGTCCATATGTAGTTACTGCCGAATGCGGAATAATGATATGAAGGTTCCAAGGACAACCTCTATAAAGAATGCAATGGATAGAGACCATAGAATCAACCTCCACATTCTCCACCCATAAATCTGAGATTCCAAGCGACCTGGCCAATAAAATACCATCGAGGATAGCTTGAAGCTCAGCTTCCAAAAATCATACAATCTCCGTAACCAACAGAAAAGGCACTAACATAGCACCCCCTAGAATCTCTGATAATACCACCTCCACTAGCTCTCCCTTTAACAATACATCTATCTGTGTTCACCTTGTGAGATCCCACAGATGGTTTTCGCCAAAAAACTAAAACAAGAGAGTGGGGATGGGAAGAGAGGGGAAACAGAAATGCCAAACCTCGAAACCAGATCGATGTCCCCTCTCTCTAATGCGTGAAGTGAAGTACTCTGTCAATGTGAAGAAAAGATATAGCTGGATGTATATGACAAATAATCCTCATAGCATCAATAGCTATGCCTCTGTATTTCGTATCATTCCACACCCTCCACAAGAACCAGATCACAAAAAGCGGCACAATGATGCGAATGCCTCCGTCTGACTGCGTGTCCAGAGAATCGTCATATCTGAAAACGATACTGAATACTGTTAGACACTGGATGAGAAACCTGAAAGATAGAGGAGAGATGCTGCTACACTCTATCAGCCATCGGGCTACCAATAAAAATGTGCTCTGGCGTCTTCTCCTCATATCAACACCGACAACGTCATGGCATCTGCACATGAATCTGCTGCTTCATTACGTTATCTAGTGGAATAAGATCTTTCCACAGTCGCCAGCAGAATAAAGACATTATCACAGGAACAGTCTAACCTCAAAAATCACCATATGCTAACTGTCTAGTACAAGACACTCTAACTAGTTCCCAAGCAGACCTAGCAGTAAAACTACCATCAGGAGTGGGCCGCCATAGTATTTGATCCAAGCTCATAGTATCTAATGGCACCCCAACAATACGTAATGCCATATGTAGAGGCACAACCCCTATGAGCTTACCTAAATCCTCTGGCTATAGAATGAGTATGAGAGGGCAACTGCAGTGCAAGTGGAGTGTCTTCCATCCAACAGTCAAGCTAAAAAAATATTTGAGCCCTGCCAAGATGCCCAAAAATCTTAGGCTCAGCCTGAGTACGTGCAGCCAGAAGTTTACTCCAACCATAAGAGGCTAAATAAGACGGTTGAATCTGTGAAGGGTGATGTTCCCTGTAATATTTGTTCAGTAAAAACTAAGCCTAAAGAGAATCCTGGGACCGAAACCTCTACTAGAACTTTAAGGAGAAAGCATCAACAATATCTTATAATCTCTTAAAGCCCAGTTCCCCTTTCTTAGGAGGTCGACACAACTCCTTCCACCTTTTCCAATGCATACAGTGGCTCTGATCCTGTGAACTCCACAAAAATTTAGCAAACTAGCTCTCCAACTGCTTCAACACAGCCTTAGGAGGCTGTAAAATCTGAAATAGGTGAAGCGGCATAGAATATAAAACAGAACGAAGGAGAGTAATTTTAGCACTTGGCGATAAAAGTTTACTCGCCCATCTAGAAATCCTGCTACGGACCTTCTGTATCAAGTCGTCAAATAAGAAGATCCGTTTAACTCCCTTATATAAAGGGATGCCAAGGTATGTGATAGGAAGAGAGCCAAGTTGAAACCCAGTCCATTGCTTAAGCCGATGAATATGTGCTGGAGATGTCCGCCTTAGCAGAATCAATGCACTCTGGCCCCTATTCACCAATTGGCTGGAGACATCCTTATATTGCTCAATACACCCTATAAGATGCTCAATACTCCTGTTTTGGCCATTGGCAAATATAATAATATCATCAGTGAAGGCAAGATGCGAAACCATATCAGAACCTCTATGCATGTACTAAATAATACTATGTTACAGAAACTGATGACTGAGCATGTGTGAGAAATAATAAGCAGCAATAACAAATAAGACAATAGAGATTGGATCACCCTGACGAAGCCTCTTCGAGGATGGGAAAAAACCAACCAACTAACCGTTTGCCAAAATAGAGAACCTGTACTCAGTAATACACTGCTTGATCCTATCAACCCAAAGCCTATCAAAACCAAACTGCTCTATAATTGAGATCAAGAACCCCCAATCTATCCTATCACAAGCCTTAGCCATATTTAACTTGAGAATAACGCTGCCTCTCCTAGCCCGCATATCAAGTGTATGGACCATTTCCCGGGCCAAGAGCACGTTATCCCCAAGAAGGCGTCCCTGGATAAAACAATTCTTCTGAGAAGAAATGATACGTGGGAGAAGCTCACTAAGCCTCGTGTTCAACAACTTCGTAATGATCTTGTTGAACACAGTACACAAACTGATAGGTCTAAACTCAAGCCAACTGCAGGTACCCCTTTTTTTAGGGAGAAGAACAATAGAAGTAGCTGCAAAACCCTAGGAAGGTGTCCCCCATTAAAGAAATCAACGACAGCCTGAAAAATATCCTCAGAAATAATATCCCAACACTGCTGATAAAACAAAGATGTAAATCTATCAGGCCCGACAACACCATCACCATCAATACTAAAAACAGCATCTCTGACCTCGTCAAGAGTGGGAACACATTTCAGCTGTATATTATCTTCTATAGTGACTAAAGAAGGGATAATACCAGGCTGAAGCTGCTGTATTGGTTCACCAGGAGAATTCAATAGAGCCTGAAAAAAATCAACAGTAGAACTCTGAATAGCTGACTGATCAGACAAAATAGAATCATCCGGAGCTCTAATGTAATAAATACTATATCTAATACGCCGCCCCTGAATCATAGAGTGGAAATATCTAGTATTATAGTCACCTTCACCTAACTATTTTACCCCAGAATTATGTCTTCAGAAGCCCTCTTCAATAGCCAAGTACAGTTCAGGTCTGCCTGAACATTGTGCAACTACTCACAGTGGAACTGTGTGGGGTCAGAATTAAAAACCCTCTCAGTTTGGTCAACTAAAAACTCTTCCTCTCTGACCCTCTGAAAAATATCACCAAACACATTCCTATTCCACCAGGCCAGCCCCTGTATCAGTCTAAAGAACTTCTCCCACTAAAGTAGTCATACCCATAAGATGGGTGGGTAATGACGAGTTTTGAAAGATAAATGACTGAAAACCATGACGCCTAGTCCAAACATTCAAAAATCTAAAAGGCCGTGGCCGAGACTGACTAGCCAATAACCATTGAATAAGGAAAGGAGCATGATCAGAAAGTACCTATTCAAGTGTCTAACAATAAACTGAGTGAAGAAAGATGTAACATCTGAATTCAACAATACCCTATCCATACGCTTACACACTCTTTTAGTCGACACCCTATTATTCGATCAAGTAAATGGCCCACCAACAAAACCAGCATTAGACAAATCACAGCCTAACATCATATCACAGAAATCAGACATACCTTTGTCCCTCGTATTGAAACCGATCTGCTCACCATCATGAGCAATAATATTAAAGTCTCCTACTACAAGCCAAAGACAATCCATACAAATATAAATAGCATGTAAAGCATCCTACAAAACCCGCCTCTCAACATAATCACATGAAGCATACACATGTGTGAGATAAAAAGTCTTGGCTAATCTAGGATCCTGAACTTTAATGTGAAAAAATTAGGGATGATCAATCATACAATCAACAACAATCGCCTCTTTCAAAAAACACCAAATCCTATCCGTCTGATTCTGGACACTGATCAAAAGCAAAGAATCGACGAATAAATGCAAAATCATGGTGCAAAATTATAGGCTCAATTACAATCAAAAAGTAAACATCATGCATGTGGAGGAGTTTTTTCAAACTCCACCGAGTAATTGTACTATGAAACCCCTAACATTCTATATCATCGTACTCAACATGAAAAACGAGTGGGTGTAGAAATCGCTGACGTGGTCTAAAGAGTCAAATGGGTAGAAGCCTCCAAAACTCTGGACTTCAAATGATTCTTCTTCCTTCTCGAGGAAACATGCTCAAACTACGTCTGATTGTCTTCAAGACTAGGCAAATCACCATCAGACCCACGCCAAACTGGCTGATAGAGGATAGACAACTCTGTGCTATCAATAGAATGAACTGACGCTTTTGTGTTCTCTTGGCAGATATACGAAGAACCAAGAGAATGAGAGGCATGAATAGGAAAGAGTCCACGATACGATTGCAATTTAGGAAGGCATGAATAGGAAAGAGTCCACGGTGCGATTACAATTCAGGATCATCGGTCCTAGAATTTCCAAAATCCCGACATGACTCTCAACAGAAATCACATGATCAGCGGACAGATCGAAGCCACCACTAGCACTCAACGAAACATCTGATTAGATGTAGTGGCCAACACCATCTCTTCTACAAAAAAAAATCATGGGAACAACTGGAAGATACCCTCAAACCAGAATCACGCAAGGAAGGGGAAACAATAACAACAGTATCGCATGCCTGGGTCACAAGAGAAGAGGAGATCATAACTGTATCAGGCTAAGAAGGAAAGGGGTAGGGGAAGGGAAAAGGGTGGGGGTGGGTGTTTTTTTTTTAATTTTTTTATTATTTTTAATATTTTTAAATGTTTTGTTTTTAAAATTAAAAGGGTAAAAGGTAAAATCATTGTTTTCTATGAAAAGTTGAGGGAATAGTGACAAAAGGGATATATTGTATGCATTTATAAAAGGTTGGGAACCAAGGAGAGTGAAAAAAAGGTTGGAGACCTATCGTTTCTTAACTCAAAGGTTGTGGACCTTTTGTGAAATTAACCCTTTGTAGGAACTAAGCAGTCAGTAGGAGTACTTAAAGCTCAAGGCTCGTTATGATGCTCTCCAACGTTCACAAAGGTTTTATTTTTTATATACTAATTATTTCTTCGATTGTTATTTTAAGATAAAGTGAACATGGATATTAAGTAGCAGATTCATATACTTAAATCTACATACCTAACTTGCTAAATATATTTTATATGCATTGGAGCTATAAT
>CAVNYN010212669.1:0-10478 GCA_963692815.1 Nyctanthes arbor-tristis
CATACTGTTTTGAGCCCTTCCAACACCATTGCCTACACTCTTTCCCTACAGACGCTCTTCCGATCTCTTAGGCCAACAAGGAATGTCCTCTACAAAATTTTCAAAGCCATTCTGCTTCTTTTCCAGCTTTATCTAATGCTATAAATTCAGCCTCCATAGTCGAAAGAGCTATACATGTTTGTTTTAAGGACTTCCAAGACACAGCTTCACCACCAACTGTAAACACATAACCACTGGTGGATTTAGAATCTTTTGTGTCTGATATCCAATTTGCATCACAGTACACGTCCAATACTGCTGGATATCTCGTATAATGTAATCCAAATTTCATAGTGTATCTTAGATATCTAAGAACTCTATTTAATGCCTTCCAATGGTCATTACTTGGATTACTGGTGAACCTACTCAGTTTATTCATAGCACGTGCAATATCTGGGCGCTTGCAGTTTGTAATATGCATTAGACTGCTTATAACTTGTGAATACTTTAACTGAGATATAGGCTCCCCTTTATTTTTGACTTAGTGTAAACTTAAGTCAATTGGTGTTTTAATAGGATTTTTGTTAAACATATTAAATTTCTTAAGCATAGTCTCAACATAATGAGACTGGGATAAAACGAGTCCATCAGATGTCCTGGAGATTTTAATCCCTAATATGACGTCGGCAACACCCATATCTTTCATATCAAAATGTTTTATCGAACATTTTCTTAGTATTCATGATGCTATCATGATTACTGTCTATAATTAGCATGTCGTCGACATATAGACATACAATTACATATGCATTAGGTGTGTTTTTAATATAAACACATTTATCACACTCGTTAATTTTAAAACCATTTGACAACATTGTTTTGTCGAATTTCTAGTGCCATTGCTTTGGCGCTTGTTTTAATCCACACAAGGATTTAACGAGTTTACACACATTTTTCTCTTATTCAAGCACAACAAATCCTTCAAGCTATTCCATGTATATTTCTTCTTCTAACTTACCATTTAAAAATGCTGTTTTAACATCCATTTGATGGATCTCGAGATTATGTAATGCAGCAATTGCAATTAGGACCCTTATTGAAGTAATCCTAGTAACAGGTGAGTAAGTATCAAAGAAATCAAGATCCTCTTTTTGTTTATAGCCTTTAGCTACTAACCTAGCCTTATATTTATCAATAGATCCATCGGCTTTTAATTTTTTCTTAAAAATCCACTTACATCCTAGAGGTTTATTTCCAGGTGGAAGATCAACGAGCTGCTAAGTATGATTTTGCATGATAGATTCTATCTCACTGTTTATAGCTTCTTTCCAGAATGGAGCCTCTGGAGTAGACATTGCCTCAGTGAATGTCTTCGGATCATTCTCTACCATATATGTTAGAAATTCTGGACCAAAAGACGTAGACTTTCTAGCCCTTTTGCTGCGTCTAGGTTCTTCATTATTTTGATGGTTGTCATTATCATTAGCAGCATCATAAGTTCGTTTATTAGAACTTATTTCTTTCTTGTTCTTACAAGGAAAGATTTGTTCAAAAAATACAGCATTTCTTGATTCGATGATAGTGCCTTTATGTATATCAGATAATATAAGCATATCCAATAAATATGTAATCAACGGTTTTAGAACCTTTTTTGACTTGTTTAGGCTTTGGTACTTCTATCTTAGCCAAACACCCCCACACTTTCAAGTATTTATAGGTAGGCTTATGTCCTTTCCATAATTCATATGGAGTTTCAGCCATTTTCTTTAGGGGTATCTTATTAAGAATGACATTAGTCAAGAGGATAGCTTTCCCCCACAAGTTTTGGGGTAATCCCAAACTTATCAACATAGCGGTCATCATTTCTTTCAGAGTTCGGTTTTTGCATTCAGCAATGCCATTTGATTGAGGTGAATAAGGTGCAGTAGTTTGATGAATAATGCCCAATCCTGAACAAAATTCTTCAAACGGTGCTCTATATTCTCTTCCTCTGTCACTACGAATAATCTTTATTTGCTTGCAAAGTTGATTTTCAACTTCATTCTTATAATGTTTAAAAACATCTAATGCCTCATCTTTGCTTCTTAGCAAATAAACATAGCAATATCTTGTGCAATCGTCAATAAAAGAGATCGGAAGAGCACACGTTTTTACCACCTCTAGTTTGCACAAACTTCAAATCACAAATATCTCTATGAATTAGTTCTAAAGGAGTTGTATTTCTTTCAACAGAGTGAAATGGTGATTTAGCTAACTTAGCTTCAACACAAATTTCACATTTATGATTACGATCAAACTGGAGTGCTCTTCCGATCTGACTCAAGTTCATCAATTTACGAATTGATTTAAAATTTGCATGTCCTAATCTATTATGGCATAAACAAGAAGACTCGACAAAGTAAGCAGAACCACTTGTACTCTTATTATTGATTGATTTTGTTAAAATAGTGAGGACATTCATCTTGAACATCCCATCAGAAAGATATCCCTTTTCTACATACATCTCATTTTTAGTGAGTACAAATTTATCAACTACAAATACTAACTTGAAGCCATTTTTGATAAGTAGAGCCCCGGATACAAGATTCTTCCGGATATCAGGCACATTGAGTACATTGTTGAGAACAAGTTCTTTACCAGAAGTCATTTTCAACATTACTTTCCCTTATCCTTCAACTTTGAGCTTGAGGAATTTCCCATAAACAATTGTTCTCCCTCAATAGGTTTGTAAGTAGAGAACATCGCCTTGTCAGCACAAATGTAGCGAGTAGCACCAGTGTCTATCCACGATTCCCTTGGTTTACCAACATTGTTACATTCAGAAACAACAGCAGATAAATTTATTTCTTGTAGCCCTTCAGATAATGCGTCCACTTCAGTTATATTTGCTTGAGTATTTTGCTTTTTGGGATTGCGACACTCACTAGCTTGATGTCCATATTTTCAACAATTGTGGCAATTGCCTTTGAACTTTTTAGCACTCTTCTTGTGGTCTTTCTTAGGCATATCTCTAGGAAGCTTTCTTTTCTTATTGTTCCTTTAACTACTTTCCACCACATTGGCCTTTGCTTGCATAATTTGTCATCCATTTTTCTTTTCAGCCTTGCGGTTGTCTTCTTCAATCCTCAACCGAACAATCAAGTCTTCTAAATTCATCTCCTTTCGCTTATGCTTGAGATAGTTTTTGAAGTCTTTCCATGAAGGAGGAAGCTTTTCAACAATTGCAGCCACTTGAAACATCTCACTTAGACTCATCCCTTCAGCATGGATGTCATTGATAAGAATTTGCAACTCTTGAACTTGAGTGATCACAGATTTAGAGTCAGCCATTTTGAAGTATAAGAATTTACCAACAAAGAATTTCTTCGTGCCAACATCTTCCGTTTTATACTTCTTTTCCAATGACTCCCAAAGATCCTTGTCAGAGTTCATGTTACCATATACATTGTATAACGTATTGTCCAAACAATTTAGAAGATAATTCTTGCATAGGTAGTCAGAATGTTTCCAAGCATCCAATGCAATCAATAAGTCATGATCGTTTGGCTCTTCTTGTACAACCGGAGGATCTTCCTTCAAGAATTTTGCCAAATTCAAGGTTGTCAAATAAAAGTGCATCTTTTGCTGCCATCTTTTGAAATCAACTCCCGTGAATTTCTCGGGTTTCTCACCATGGGAAACATGAGTTGGTGGAACATTAGTAGTAGGAGTGACATTATTTCCGTTTGAATCCATTTCTATTATAAGAAGCAGAAGTTCGACAATCAAATTACGATATGTAATAAACAACCAATCGTAACACAAGTTGAATACTACAGGACTTAAAAGCAAATGCTTAAATGCAAAATTACAATAACTATTCTTTATATGTATGCCAAATATTGCAACACGTGAAAACAAGTAGGATTACATGCAAAATTAAATTTTAGACTATGAGATAGAGAAGCATGGGAGAGGGGTGCAAATGTGGATAGCCTAAAATACACAATTTAACAAATATATATGTTTATCAATAATGAATGGTAGAAACTAATGCATGCAAATAATTATCAAACAATGATTAAACAAATTTCCAGAATGTGAATGAGGTTCCAATGTATACATATAATCATATGTTTTGAATTTGAATGCATGCAGAATACTTAAATATATAATAAGTGCTTATGTAATATTTAGTGATATATGAATTGCAAATAATCAAAACAATTTAATGAAACTTAAAACGGTAGAAGCATATATCAACAGAATATAATATGCATGGATTTGTAAAAAAGCGTCTTAAACTTGTTGGGAAAATTAGATGTAGAATGGTGCACATTATATTCGAAACAAAGCCGTAAACTTACCTCAATTGGGTAGAATAAATAATGTAGAATTTAGTATGAAAAATACGTCGAGGTTAGAGTTCGACTCTATGTCTTTAAGACGATTTTGCCCCGCCTAGGTGTTTACGGTTGATCGGCAATCGTCTCCCAAGATACAACGGCGAACGTTTTGCCGTGGAAGCACATCAAACCACAAAACACGATGAACTGAGAAATGTCATGAACTCTCTTTATGATTTTGGAAAGAAAGAGTTGAATCCAAAAATTGATTCCAAATGCATAAGGGTGGAGGGCTATATATAAATATGCCAAAAGGTGCCAATTGAAAAGACACAATGTTTGGACATAGTTGGTCCTAATCTAAAAGACACAATTTGAATGGATAGAACTCATCATAAATTTCCAAACGTCTCATGTACAATTATGTACAATTCGGATGACAACAATGATCCACATGGCACAGTACAAAGTTGAACTAAAATAATTAATTAATCAGCTTAATTAATTAATTTATCTTCTTATATTCCTGTTTAATATCCGAACAACTAAGTTTCAAGATGTCACCTTTAGGCTATAATTTCTCATTCACCCGAAAATAGTTCAACGAGACCAAACGTACTATGAACGCATTCAATATAAATATCTCTCGTACACACCAAGTGCCACGACCACAAATATTTGGTCATAATATACTACTATTTCCAACAGCAACTGTATCACCATCTTTCACTCTCATCTTCAACATATACCTCTATTTACCCTCAGCACATGTCACTTTACACTTTTTGCAGTAATAAACATCTCCCTGTGGGTTGAGTTTCTTGGCACACGGGTCATCCATGCAGCCAAATTAACACTAATATCTTCTTGAAAGAACATTGGTAATAGTAGCTACAACCCAAAAAAGACCTCCCTAAAACAAAAGCAATGAATGTAATATTTTACCAACCACAACCAAAGACTAAATAAATAAAGAAGAAATTAAAAAAATACCAAAACTACCTGAGAAGTAGACAATAACTCCTTCAATGGTTTAAAGATCCCAGAATCAATATCTTCATTGCTAGAATTAATAGAAAAGGTTGAAAGTTGACTTATTTTCTAGGAAGAAACTTCCCTCTCATTCAAGAGCCTTTAACAGAGAAACAATAAGATAAAAAATATACCAACAATAAGCTTAATATAAAACAGAATAAACATAAATTAATTTATACCTGGTCCTGAAATCAACTATTTCAGACTAATGATCATTGAATATTAGCTTCATTGCATAAACCGTCTTTGAGAGTCCAACCTTACCTAAGAGAAAAAAAAATGTGGGACAAAACCAAAAACTATATCTTTACTTTAAATAAAATTATGAACATTATCAGATTACCATGATAAAATCTACAATGGCACAGTTGTATGATAACTATTACAGGCACCTCAGGCTTGTTATCCAAGTATCTACTGATGACAGGCACGTAGTCGTCCCATACAGTGCAACTCATTCACAAATTACTTAGGAACAACTACACACATCAAGATAAAAGGGAAAAAAGGCCAAAAGAAAGGGCATAATCTAATAGAGATAACATTGCACTGCAATTAGATAAACAAACAAAGAAGAGATGAGAAAATACTCATGGTCTCGAATTATAAAATCCACTGATCTCCTAGACTTCTCCTGACCATGGTGTTCCCTAGCACGACCGACTTGCACCAGTTCTCCAATGACATCTAAAAATAAAAATAGAAAAAATAAAATATTAAAGAACTAAATAACTTAAAAAATAAATCAATATTTACAACATTTAACTCATCAAATAAAATATTTTCACTGTCCCTATTGGCCCCAACAATATCAGAAAAGGAACGGAAGTTAAATATATCCCTATGAAAGGCAGGGAAGCTCAAAATGTCTCTCTCTATAACATTAGTTCTTTCTTTGAATCATAGCCTCCACTTATGACTGGCAGGCCTATGTAGTCCATTTTGTTTAACGTCAAAGTGACGCAGCCCATAAAAACGAAGCTCATTGATAGCCCCATCGAACTGTGACACTAATTTGCGTTTGACAGAAGCTTGGATCCTTGTTCCCTACAATTACTGTTAGCAAAATCCAGTCATCAAGAAGTTCATATGACAATGATCTCCTTATTATAAAATTCTACGATACAAACTCTATATGTTGTTAACTATTTTAAGCATGCATGCAAATAACTCTAGTGATAGCCATTCAAAATTATAAAAAGGTGTACTATAATTGTATTGTAATGTTCAAACGGCAGGCATCAAAAACATCAAAATTCAAGTTAGAATTTTATAAAGTCAAGTTGAAATATACATGGCGGCTTACATATTAATTGTCAACAGCATGTGTTGAACTGAAGAAACATTAAATTCAAAGCAATTCTGATCCAATTTCCCAAAGAAAAGTTAAAACCATAATAAACTTAAATTTAACACAAAATGTAAAAATCTTAGCACCAATTAGCATATACACGTAATAGCAGCCTAAAAATAAAATGTGCAATAGTAGCAAAACAGAGATAAAATACGGGACATAAAAATAAAGAACATATAAGAAAAAAAGGTACCAACACATAGAATAGACGTCATTGACAGCTAACCTCCTTATTGACAAACAGAAACTCCATAGAGTAGATGTCATCAGTGTTTTTCCAGCAAGGTGTTGGGAATTAAGGCAAATTCCTGATTACCCCTGCAGGACCGTTGTTCAAGGAATTTAATTGGGACAAGAAAAATCAAAGAACGAAGATAAAATTTACGGACTATCAAAGCTTTTCATTATATGATTAAAGTCGCTACAACCATACAGAATTTTCACTCGTCAAACCAATCCCTCAAGCATTAAAAGAAAAATATACCAAACTTTAACGCATCTACCAATTTCTACCCTTTGCCCAACGCGCGAAGAATTAAAGAAATCCCAAGATGCTAGGCTACTATTTTTCTTTAGAAGACTCTCTGACTCTACCCAAGTGACACTGGAAAAATCACACCGAGTTTCACTACACCTAATTTTCTACCCTTTGAACAAACTACAAAGAGTTGCGAGAAAACTCTTCAAGGTGTTAGATTCACCAATTTTTCCCTCAACTCACTTGAACCACGTATGCATAAAAGAATAAGAAAACACCTCTATTTATGAACTTCATTGACTTGGAAGACAAGACAATTCCTTCTATAATTTGGATTCTTTTTCTTCCAAGGATTCTTCTTCTTTCCTTTTCCTTTTCAACTTTGGATTATTTTTTACCTCAAACCTAACACAGGGACGTACCATTTACGTAGGACTCTTACCAGGAAAGTCCACTTAGCTCTCCGGCCATCGACGTCCTTGATGAGGCTCCAAACAGGGGCCACTGGAATGTCTGAGAAAAGAAATAGAAAACTTAAGTGAGAGGAAGTAGCAATTGAGAGACACTGAATTTATGGAAAAAAAAACCACACAATGTGACCCCTATATATAGTTTAGAAATAACCCCAAGTAGAACATACTCCTTCTCCCAATTTTAGAGTTATCGATGAAATTGGATACATCACCTTTAACAACTCTAGAACTCATGAGCAAATGGCTATTGGATAATCCACCACAAATCAGAAGAACCCAATTCGAAGCCAAAATCTGAATCCGGACTGTTGTCCAGTCACATAAGACTCTGATAAACTTAGGCAGTCTCCCAACTATTGCAGAACTCGGCTAATCACGTGTAGTTTTCTCACTACTAGAAAATTATGTTTATCTTACAAAAAATTCTCCTACAAAATGAAATTTGTGTGCAGTGTCATCTTTTCCATACAAAGATAATGCTTTGTAGCAACATATACTTTTCCTACAAAAAGTCCGCCTACAAAGTTCAATTTGTAGACATAGAAACTTTTTCCCTATAAAGAAAATATTTCTTAGGTGCATATATTCCTAAAAAAATCTCTGCCTACGAAATTAGATTTGTAGAGTAAGTACTCTGTTTCATACAATAAATTTTCACCTTACAAAATTTGATTTGTGTACGAAGTTTTTTATCTTTCCAAAAAATGGCATTTCATCACTTTTTATACTTGTATATAATTTAATTTTTCTCTTAAAATGTATATGTACATAGAAGTATCTTTTTCTCGTATAATTAATGACATATCGTAAAACAAAAATTTGACAAAAATAATGAAAAGTTGGTCAATTTTTTCTAGGCTATCTAAAATTAAATGAAATAAAATAAAATAGAAAAAAAGAGTTTTTTCATTACTAAATAAAATGGAAAAGAAAACCCATGTACTCCTTCCGAATTTTGGAAAATGCTACTTGTACATCGTCTCGTCACCCGACAAAACACCCGAACGAGTCAATTGTCCAAAATGCCCTCAATTCGAAATCTCGCTCATGTGGGGTTTATTTCCCATTTGTGAAAGACAAAAGGGAGACTCGTCTCAAGCAGATCTGAAGCTGCTGACCTTCGTCCTCTGCCATCATCGCAATTCGTCTCCCCATCCCATCGTTCGGTCGTGTTGAGTCATTTCATCATCCAGTGAGAACGGTTGGTACTCGTATGTGTAGTGTTCTCCAGCAGTAGTTGATTATTCTTACAGTTTTTTTTTTTTTTTTCTTGCCTCAAGCTAATGTCGTGGTGGAAGTGAAGTTTTTTTTTTTATTTTTTTGCTGCTTGTGTTATATTGGCTTGAATTTTCTGATTTGGACAAGTATAGTGAAGTATTGGCTCAGATTTATGTGAATTCTGCAATGCTCTGCGTATTTGCATTTTTTGCATCTGGTGCTGTATTTTGGTATTTTTTCAATTATTCTGATGGACTATTTGCTGCTGGATGAAGAATTAAGCCTGATTATTTTCTGATTTGGACAAGCATAGTGGAATATTGGCTCAGATTTTTGTGAATTTTGCAATGGCTCTGCTTAGAATTAAACTGGTAGTGATAAATGACAAGTTTGTTTGATTCTCATTAGTAGTGGCAAGTTTGGACAAGTTTGTTTGATTCACATTAGTAGTGGATGCACTTAAAATGGCAAGTTTTTTTGATTCTCATTAGTAGTGGCAAATTATTCCAAAAAGTGGCTTTTGTATGGCCTCAAATTGAATATGATTGATGTAGGAGATCATTGGACTATCAAATGTTTGTTATTTGAATTATATTATTTTTTTTATCTATTTCCTTCGTTAATTAAGTAGTGGTATTTTAGGAGCAATTCACAATTGTTATGGTGGTTGTATTACATAAGGCAAGATCACAGTGGATGCATAACAGTTTTTTTTTATTTTTTTATTTTTTTGGAGATATCAACCAGCTTTCTTGCCTACAATCAAGAAATGACGATTTCTTATTTTCATTGCATGTTTGAGGATTTCTGCATCAATGATTATTGGCTGTTGGAGCCATAGAAAAGCCACCAATATAAGTATGTTTACCCATATTCCAATAGGAACCATTTGTGGTGGAGCTATCGAAAAACCACCAATTGAAATAATATGTCTGAACAATTTTTCTATGCATGTTTTCCTCTTAAATTTTGTATATTTAAAGATGCCGTAGGAAATATTTATCCAATGGCATAGAAGTCATTTGATGGGTTTTTCTATTTAGTTAGTGCTCCAATTTGGTGTTATTGTTTTTAGTTTTGTTTTCCATGCATTTTGTTGTTTTGTGGGCATTGTTTCTTGGGTAAACTCTGCTGATTTGCCTAGTTAATTACTTTAGTTGCATGTTCCTTGTTTTGGCTAAGTTAATAAGACAGTGGTTTCTGGGGCATGACTATTGTAGTTTGAATGTAGGACTAAACAATGATGACGAATACTTTGACTGTAACGCCCCAAATTTCAGAAACTTGGGTCGCTAACTGATCTTTAAAAATTTACTTAAGATGCGGAAAATCTTATTAATAAATAACAACGAATCCTGTCCGAAGACAAGTAGAGTCTTAACAATCAAAAGAATAACTCGAAATCCCAGAAACGTTTAATATAAATATCAAGTTATGTTTCTAGCAACTGTCGTCCGTCGTCCGGCCACCGGCTCCAAAACCTGAAAGCGTTAGTTTGAAAGAATGAGTATAAAAATATACTCAGTAGACTCTAGCGCATATTAATCAATTCACACAATAAACATAACATGTAAACATGCAAATAATTCTTTCTTTCTTTCTTCCTTGGAAGGATC
>CAVNYN010212670.1:0-118940 GCA_963692815.1 Nyctanthes arbor-tristis
ACTACCATTTTTTCTCTATCATCTCATCCGCATTCCGTCAACAGATTCCATACTTTCCAGATTAAGAATCGCTCCAATCATTAACTAGAGGAAGATACAATCAAACGAAATACAGTCGGAACTAGACATTCAACAAATTCCAATACCAGATTCGTGAAAATTAAGAGAGGGATTGAACATACTAGTCATCAAACGATACAATTCATAAGTGAATTCCACTGCAATAACTTTCTCATGTTCATACTTCATTAGAAGACGTAATCCACGGTAATACATGCACGATCCCTAAAAATCTTTGTATTTGGTCTTATACAATTTATGTGGAAAACTACATCCTCTTAAACTAAATTTTGCATTTGGCATATATTCAATTAACCACGATTTAACGCAATATCCATATTATTAGACTGTATATATGTTTGTCTATTATTCTCAATGTTTGCTGTTATTGTGTAATTCGTTACAATGACTGAAATTTGCTACAAGTATGAGACAAAACTACCTACTTGTAACTACCCTGCTTATATTGCAATTTGCGAACTGTAATTAGTTACAATAACTGTAATTTGTTACAAATATGAGAGAAATTTACGGATTTGTAAATACTTTCCTTATTTTGCAATTTGCATGAAGATAATTAGTTACAAATTATATTATGGTATAACATACAATATATGTAATGCGTTACAAATATGAATTAAATAATAATATGTGTCTACTTGTAAATATAGGGATGAGTTACGTAAATGTATTCGTCAAGCACAGAGGAACATGGCATGGAAACAAGTACATCTCACCCACCGGTATTGTTGGAGTAAAAAAAGAAACTTGCAGTGAATCTAAAAACCCAAACATACTTGCGTTAATCTTCAAAGAAAATCCAACAACTAATTCTCTTGGTGGTTGATTCGAACAAGGAAACCAAGAAAGTGGAAAGAAAAAACTCCCTTAATATAGGGATGCATAGACGGTTAAACAATGAGGGTCAGGAGAGAAAAATAAAAATACAATATAATAAAAACTAAATATTAAAAAACTTACTTAAAACTGAATAATTAAAAAGAAGTATTAATCTAATTTAATATGTAGTAACATAGTATTTTGATAATTAGTTTATAAAAGAAGTATTTATAACAATAGGTAGGTCAACGGGTGTGTACAGCCTAATTTCCACTTAGTTTTAACATCTAGCCCTATCGAATAGCAACAGAACTAATTCTGTTACTATTAGCAATAGAATAGTAACGGAACGCGCATAGCCACGGAATTAGTAATTGAATTGTTTTGTTACTACTTTTTCATTACTAATCCGTTACAGAATAATAACGTATTAGTAACAGAACGCGCATAGCCACAGAATTAGTAACGGAATCATTTCTATTGCTAGTTTTTCGTTACCAATCCATTATTGAATAGTAACAAAAACAATTTGTTAATATTAGCAATGGATTACCAACAACTTAGTAACGAATATTCTTTTTCATATTTTTTTAAAATGTATATTTAAAGTTACCAACATAATCAGTAATGGAACTAGGTCGATTGGTAATAATCTGTTTCTAATCGGTTGCTATTTGTAACGATCATTGACTGTTATTATTCGTAACGGATATTTCTATTACTAATTTCTTGAGGAACGAAAAACTTGATAATTGTTTCACTTAGAATTTTCAAAAAATTTCTAAAACTTTTGTTAAAAGTTTTCCTCCCAAAGTAACATGTACAGATGGACACACATTGGTTTGAAATCGGGAAGTTTTTGAAGGGACTGTACAACTGTCTTTATATAAATATATGCACTAAAATCTATGACATATATGAAATAATATATAACAAAAGTTTAATTAATAAAAAAACCCAAATTGAAAATGAAAATTCAATATTTTTAAATTGACAAGATCACTAGAACATACTATAAATTATGGGGCAACATTTTAACAAAGATATACAGTAGCCTGGTGGTTGGTACTTTACTCCTCAACCACCAAGACTCGAGTTTGAATCCTCATAGGAGCATTAAGGGGAATTAATTAGCACGGGTTGGGTTGGTGGGCGGAGTTGTGCCATCGTGGGTCAAGTCGGGTTAAACAAAAATATTTTTATTTTCTTTTTAAATTATAGTTCACGATTAGTAACGGAATTAGCAGCAAAAGTTTGTTACTAATTAGTAATGCTTTTATCCGTTGGTAAAAACTAAATATTAAAAAAATTACTTAAAACTAAATAATTAAAAAAAGTATTAATCTAGTTTAATATGTAGTAACATAGTATTTTGATAATTAGTTTATAAAAAAAAGTATTTTTAACAATAGATAGGTCAACGGTTGTGTACAGCCTAATTTCCACTTTATTTTAACTTCTAGCCCTATCGAGTTGGGGTGGCTGGGTGTGTTGAGCGAGTTGGGCGGGTGGTTTTTGCCAGACTCTACAGAAAGTCTTCATAGAAAAGATGTAAAGTGCTAAAAGCAATTCCAAGAGTGTTTGCTTCATGTATGTATCTTGAGTAGGGACAATGTTTAAGGGGTTCTCACCTTAATAATTGCTAGAAAACCTAGTATATTGGAAATACAAAATGTTTTGGAATTTATAGTGTGAACAAAGTTGTCAAATCCAAATTGTAATTTGTCAGCTGAGAAATAATCAAACTGTTAAGATTAAACCCAATGACTAGGCTTGGTCCACCAAGTTGGCAATCAACTCAAACACCACAATTTTGTCGGATAGTACCTCCACAAATAATAACAATCCACATGGACCACAACAAACAAAAGATATGTTAGGTCCATTAACATTTTCAAGAAATTGTTACATATGGCAAAATATGGGTCTCGATCAGTCTTGCATTGTCTCGTCTCATCAACAAATTGTAACATTATGTAGAGAACACGACAAATTAGTAACTAACGAGATTATATAGTCTCAGTATTGTCATTTCATTGAAAAGATATCAAGCAATTTGAAATTCATCGGACTAAAAGTGTGATTTTTAGTTGTGAGCCCTTCTTTTGATCTCAAATCTTTGAACTTTTGATTATAGAGCAAGTTAGTCCTTATTGTTAGATAAAAACCATCAAGGAGATGGGGGTTTGAGAAGATAAAATGTTATAGATCTTTGCACTTCTTGCAAAGTGTAGCGGACCTCATTGGCAATTTTCTCAAATGCCTTTATTCTTATATATTTCTTAACAAAGAATTTCTGAATAATTATGAAACAACAAAAGTCAGTTAGTCCTAAATGTATGTATAAAATAGAATTTTTTAGAATTGGTTTTGTAACAAGTAATTTTTTTCAGAGAATATGTAGTTAATAAGTAGTATGACAAAATGTGAAAGATGTTTTTTTTTTTAATTTTCATTTTTTTTACCAAGAAATTAGCAATCTTGTTATATGGGGCATAAATTTACATTTCCAAACATTCACTCTTTCACCCGTCATGTTAAAACGGGGTAGAGTAGCATATCTAGGAAGAACTTTAAGTTGCATTATACAATATTCAAATATGATAAGCAAGTTTAAATAATATCAGGGACGGAGCCAGTTCAGGACCAGTACGGTCGACTGACCGCACTGGATTTTGGGGAAAAAATTTTAAGGTGTGAAAGATTGAATCTCCATGAAAATGTTCATAGGAGATCTCCTACGACTTGTGTGATCGGGAAATGGCGCAGGGATTGGGAAGAAGATGATAGGCTTTTTTTAAGTGAAATTATACTTTTACCCTTACTTAGTTACTTTTGACTTTTATGGGCCGGTAAAAGGGGTGATTGTTAGCCCAATAGAATTATTTCAAATTTCAGAAGTTGGCTAGAAATTCTTGTTTAATTGTTAATTGTACTTTTTTTTGACCAATTTTTATTTATAAGCTAACTAGTGGATTATTTGAATTGATACAAAATTTATATTATATGATTTATATAATATTGTATTGGCTTGGCTAGTTGGCTAATATTGTTGTAATATTGATAATTTGATATTGTAATTAGTTGATTCACTTATTTGTGAATTGTAAAATAATTTGCTCTATGTTTTAACTTTTAAATTTTAATCCATTTATTATACTAGATATTAGATATTTAGAATTGATCATTTGTTTAATTGTTTTGAGTTAGAGAATAGAGATTTATTTTAGTTTGTTGATAATTTGTTGTTGAATGTTGTAGTCTTGCCAAGGGGTACTGTAAGGGATAGGTTGTGCAATCGAATGGGTGATGAGTGAATGAATGATAGTCTTCTTGTTTATGTAAAGAAATATGTATTTTTGAACATTGATAATGAACTTATTGTAAAACGGTTTCAAGGTATGAAAATCCATAAAGTTCAGTTGTAAAAATACGTCATTTGTATTATTATTCATTGTTAAACTATTTTATGGTTTCTTTATCTCAAAATTTCAGACCGCACTGGCTAGTATTCCTGGCTCCGCCCCTGAATAATGTTAACCATTATTAATTAAAACTTAAAAAGTTACAAATATACTAGTATTTCTATCAGTATAATCTGTCAAACAGGTATACAACTGTTACCACTGTTCCACCGTGCATTCCACTAGACGCTGGTAGCTTAGTTCACAGGGAAAAAAAGGAAAATAAAGCATCATTGCAAGTTCTCTATCTAATGTATATGATTTAAAGAGACTAGGGCCAGTTTATTGAACATGATTTGGTCCAAAGGCATGCCACGGATTATGGCCTACCAAAGGTATAGCGTACATCATTCATCATTTTTTGGTATATAATCTTCACATTGAGAGAAGCTTCTATAATTAAAATCCATTTCATGGCCATTTATATACATATGGGATAAAATAATCCAACCAACTTCGGTCTTCGGCTTTAGTCGATATTTAGGCGGTATAGGATTTAGATAAAGAATCTTAGCTTCTAGTTAAGTGCTCTATTTTCACTTCAAAAAGTAATTGATTCTCTTGGAAACTATATCATTTCTAAAGTTTTACTGAAAAAGATAAGTGTTTTAATTTGACTTGTCACATTTAAAGAAAGTTAAACCCACGAACAAATTGGGTAGAAAAATATCCACCTCTTTAATATTTACAATCTAGAGATACCATTTTCATAAAGCTGCTTATGAATACAATTTTGTAACCCCACTTGCCAATTCTTATGAAGAAAGTGTCATTATTGCAATAATTTCTCTTTTAAAGAGCCAAAAGAGTTTAGACAATGTCAACGGTTAGATCTTTAGTGTCCAATGAACATACAAATTCCGAGCCCTTTTCATACTTGGTCCATGTTCTTTAAACATGAAATTCAAGAAAACACTTCGACGCATGTCCCTTACCCGAGCTAAGTACACGTACTAATTTAAATCTGTTTAAAAGTTTAAAATGTTAATCAAATATGCAATTGTATATTTAATTTGTTTTAGGTTCACACATTTGCTTATATATTGGGTAAATATGTTTTTTTCTTCCAAGGTGGATCTTTCATTTCCTTTAAGAAAATCGACCATATAGTTGAGTAAACATCTTCACTTATTTGTTCTTCTCAGCTAACTGTATTTTCTTGTATCCAATAAGTAGATATTAAAAATCGAGTTTAATATACCATGTGTTATCTCGAAGTTGATACGAGATTGAATCTAAGCACCTATTGTCTACGAGCTAACCCCAACCCGACCCACCACCCTCACCTCCAAGAAAAATGAAAAAAAAAGTGGAAACATTGCTCGCATTAATTAATAGAGGTGAGAGGACATATTTCTTCTTCTTCTTATCTTAAAGCAATGGCTAGAAAAATGAAGGCATTAAAGTGGAGACAATCGAAGATCACTCAAATCCCAGCCCATCTAATTAATGAATTTATTTGAATTGATTGTGTCTCTCTATAGTCAAGATTCTCAAGCTCTTTGTCCCAATCCCATTTTGATTACTACTATCTCTCTACTCTAAAAACCCAATAAATTTTCAGGTCTTTCCGTCATATCTTCCCTTTTGAATTGAAATTATTATTATCATTATTTTCTTTTTCCAATTTTTCGGCCCACTTTTTTGTTTTAATTGGAGAAAAAGGTGGCTTTAACACCTCATTAACGAGTTAATTAAATGTTAAATATTATTTTTGCAGCCATCATTGTGTAAAGTTCAATCATAAAATACTAACGTTGTTAATTGGTATTTATACAATTATTATACACTTTAGTTTTCTTATAGAGTTGAATCTTTTAGCCTGAAAATTAATGTATATCTGATTTGAGAGTTCAATATATGATAATAACTAGGCGATACGGATTATTTATCGGATTCAGCTCAAAATTCATTACTTCATTAGCTCAAGAACAAGTATTCAAGGAGCAATTGTTTAATAGTTCAAGATATTTTTTTTTCTGGAAAAGAGATATAAATAATAATTAAGTAAAAGAATCAAGAGTCTGTTAATTACTGGATGGACAAAATAATGCCTAGGCAAAATAACTCAGGTCTCCTACGTGCGCGCACAAGCACAAAAAGACAAAACCCTAGATCGATGCAAGAGATGAAAATTCATGAGGGAAGAGATTCTCCAAGTCCAAGTAAAAGTTACGGCCTATCTATTGTGAATATCTAGTTTGTTATAATAGAAAAATTCAAAGACCTAAAAGTGCAAATCGTTGTGCTGCTCCACAACCACCAGCGCTATTCAATAAGACTCCATTTTCTGGTTTCTAACTTCATCATACTATAATTCTTCTCGCTATCTTTGTTCTGGTTTCCTAGAGATGAAAATTGAATTTTTGATTGTGCCAGATACTTTTGAATTATTTTTTTGATTATTTTTATAATATATTAATATATTTTACCTTTTCTGTAGGGTTTTACTAGTTTCTACACACGCCCTATGGTGACTGATGAGCATTAAACAAATTGCTCTTTACTTTTTATTTGGAAGTGTATCCAACTTTAAGGAAAAGAAATTATATATAAGTTTGGAATATAAATGAAGCCAACTAGTCAAATATTAGTGTCTAATTGTCAACTTAATTGTCAATTTCACTACGTTCGTATCTAATTATTGATTTTATTAAGTGCAGTTTATATTTTTTTTATTTTTATTTATGCTTTTTTTAATCATTTAAGTGTTTTTTTAATTTATATTTCATATAATATGCGTTAGATACTCAAACAACTGTGATTCAAATTGTGCTATAGTTGTTAGGATGTTTGTATTTCGGGATGAAAGTCCCCAGTGCAAACCACACATCACACATGCTCCTACTTGAATTTCCTTCCCCTTCCTTATACTCCCATATCAAAAAGATACTCAAACAACTCGAACATAAATGTGACCCAAGTCCAGATAGAAAACCGAACCCGAACGGGCTTGCCCTTTTCGAGAGAAATTAATTAAACAAACAATATGTTGATTTAGCCTAATACTTTTATTCGCATAGTTTGAAATAGGGGGGCACGAAATATTGCTTTCTATTCCTTGATCCTTGTACAATAATTAACTTCTAGAACCCTTTTCTTTCTTTCTTTCTTTTTTTTTTTTTTTTTAATCTTTATCTTTGTCTTTCCCCCCTTCTCTTCTCGAATAATCTCTTAAAATATTAGGACTTTTTATTGTGGTGATGACATTTGATTGAGGTCAGTAAACCCTACACATGACTCGGCTTGAATGCAAGAAATCACAAGCTCAACTGCTCCGGATTGAGTTAAACTTCGAACTTTAACCATGTATCCAAGCTCCATCTTTAAGCTCTTAAAGACTGGCCTACCCTTGTTGCCCTTGTAATAGGTTGCAATTGCACCCGAGTGTATGCTTGACCCCTAAACTTGCATATACTTGCCTACTCGTTTTGCATTGTAACAATTTGTAGTTGCGCCATAGTTCCTAATAGTCTCCCATTTATACGTGTCAATTTGAACTCAAATTTCAACCATGTATCCAAACTCGGCCTCTAAAAGCTCGCAAAGACTTGCCTACCCTTCTTGCCCTTGTAATAGGTTGTAGCCGCACCTTTGTGTGAGATAGTCCCCCATTTATAGTTGTTACAATACTTGTGTGATTTTTTTTAAAGAGATATGAAATGGTTCATGAACTAGACATGTAGGCTTGATATTTCGCTGGCTAAACCGGCTAGACTCTTTTTTTTTTTAATCTGCCTTGGCAAATGCTGGGTTGGCTAATTGTCACCACACAAGAAAATAAAAAAACTTTTAAATTATAAAAATAACATCAAACGTGACCGAGGGGTTTGTTTTCATACTAAAAATATCCCTTATTGATATATTTGATCTAGACCTAAGTCACCCTCCCACTCCTACGAAAATCTTCAAATGGGCACCGTGCCCATTTGAAGATTACTCGTGTTTTGTTATTATATTTTTATATCTATCTATCAAACAAGGTATTAGGAAAATTAATACCCACAATATATAACTGACCAATGAATACCAATGACATTGTACAAAATTACTTTCACATTCATCGTATATGGTACTAAATAAATCAAGGTTCAAAAAGATAATAATAACCATAATAGCATGATTATTAATACATTGATGACTAGGATCATGTTAACAATTCATTTCCCAAAACATTAGTACAAAACCTCATGGGTGACATCAATTATGACATTTACTTTTTTACATCAACTATATGACTTATTTCCGACTGTGAAAAAGTTTTCTCGTGTAGCTTATATAAGCACAAAGAAGAAGACGTTCTATCTGTTTAGTTGCCCCTCTATTAAAATTTTCACTCCACTATCTACTTTTTCAAATCTTGTAGTCGGTCTTTAGAAAAAAGAAAAAGAAAATAGTATTATAGGGAAATATACAATTTTTAGGTAGTTTCTTAACTAACCCTCGTTCCTTGCAAAAATTACTATTCATGCCAAGATAAAGGTAAAAAATAAAGCAGTATTTACAATAACCAAAAGGTGCACCAAGTCATGTGCACCCAACTAAGGTAACATCTTTTTATGCTTCATTATTTAATTTCTCCAAATGTAGGTACAGTCTTTGCCTATATTATTATTAATTAAATAATTAGAGCCCGATTTTTTAATTCAATCTCGACGGTTGATTATGTGGAACCATGTACTTTTAACCGTCATCAATGGTGTGGATTGAAATACAAAGACATTAATTTAATATTTATTAAACCTGCCACTCCACCAACCATGTGGAATAAAGCCTTTTTAAGTTTATTTAAATGGATTTTAATTATTAAAAAACAAAAGTACAATAGAATAGAAGCATCACAGCCTCACAGTCATCCAAGAAAGTCATTTCATTTATGCATAAATAATGGGTGCATTGTTTTCTAAGTAATGAAAAGGTACACTTGGATGACGAAGAACTCAATTAGAGTACGAGATTAAACAATATTATCATGAGAAGAAGAAAACTACGTTTTTATTTTCCTTTTGTTAGACGAGGGAAATTATATTTTTCTTCTCATTTTAATTTCTCCAGTTTTTTTGTTGAATTTTTTTTCCATGTACTGAAACCACCAGTTAAAGAAATGAAAAGAACTTATCACTTATCACTACTTTAACTAACATAAACTGAATTATGACATATTCAGTAAAATCAAACTGTCGAGCATTACATATTAAACGCGTCCCTAAAGCTTAGCTAAAAGGGAAAATAGAATATCATTGAAACAACAAACTCATAATGCCCCTAGCCATAGGGGAACAAATTTGGGAATATTATCTTTACCAATGGAATTGGAAGCCCTCCAAAATTGGCTTGAGAAGTAACATGCATTTTTTAGTCTTTTAGAGAGGATAGAATTAGGGTTTAGGGGCTCAAAGCAGCCTTGTCTCTCCCAAGAAAGAATTGGTTAGTGTACCAAAAAAAAAAAAAAAAAAAAGGCCCCATTGTTTACAATTTTAACAAACAAAATGAGTGGCTGTCTCCATTTTTCTTGATGAATATGAAAAACCCATGGTCTGGCATTAAAATCTGATCATCAATGATGTAAGCATGATATAATAAATACATCAAGTTTTTTTATATTAAGATGAATAAATCTTAAGAATTTAAAGATAAATAGAGCAACTTATTCAACTTAGAGAGATTCCTAATAAATGAACAACTTACTTCTTACGGTATTGTTTAATATTTTGCGCCAAAGTGTATCAAAATCTATCAAGAAAAATTCAATTTATACTTTCGTCGTGCGATGGGAGATTCAATAATTATAGATGATAAATTATTAAATTATTGCATTTTATTGTCACCTTTTACCAATAACAATGAGTGTATCTCAATTAGTTTGTCCAATTTTCAAAGATCTCAAAAATTACACTCACACTCACACTCCACCCCAAACCCCCCCCCTCCAAACCCAACCAAAAAAAAAAAAAAAAAAAAGAGAGAAAAAAGGAAAGCCCCGCCCAAGAAAATGACCCAAAATGAGTAAAAGGGAAAAGAGAAAAGCCTTTTTTTTTTTTTTTGTGGGTGGGGGTGAGGAAAACAGTAATTTTGTACACTAGGCTTGACTCCTACATAACGGAAGACTTGATCCACCAAAGAAAATAGGATGAAACTCAAACCACAGGTGACCAAATTGATGCTCTGCATTTTTTCTTCTTGTGATTTGTCCACACTCCACACAAAGCATTTGGTACAAGTTTTGTCATGATTGTGCACTTGATAAAAGAGTGTTTACAAGAGAAATTGTCCTCCTTGGTTCAAGTTCACATAGGCTGAAAAAAAAAAAAAGAAAAAAAATGGACAAAAACTGTCTTTTATAGTACGTGTGTGTGTCTATCTATCTATCTATCTATCTATCTATCTATCTATCTATCTATCTATATATATATATATATATATATAAAAGAGAAGCAAAATGGGGTAAAAACAGGTTAAATTTCTTAGTAATTTTGCTTTTTTTTTTTTTTTACCCCCACTAATGAATACAAGGGACAAGAGAGTGAAGTTCGTTAAAAATGAACATGTTTCTCCAATTAATATTGATGAAATGTCAAGTTTTGTAACAGGTGTCTTTATATTTCATGATGCGTTAATTTAATACGCACACCAAATATCAAGTCTTGAAAAAACTTTCAATGCTTGGTGTGCCAACAATTGAGATTTGTTTTTGCAAGTATGCTACAAAATCAACATCTTACGTGGGCCACATAGAGTGTCGCACCAACTAGAAAATTAACACTAGTTCCATAAAAAATAAATATTGTAAGTCTAGATTTCAGTATTTATCACTTGAATTAAACATATTCAACTCTAAACTTAAAACATGTAGCTATCGAATTGGTTATCTCCACCGAAATTGTCCTCCCATTATATTCTTAGATATAAACATCATATTTTTCTCAGCAAATAAAAACACTTTCAACACATTTTTAACCTCACACACAAGATTAGTACCCGTCAACTAAATCATTAAAAAAAAAATAGAACTTCACATATGCATGCATTTGCTCAATACCTAATTACAAATTAAAAACAGTAAATTTTGTACCAAATCAGCAGTCTAGTAAATGATTACTTATAATTAAATCTAACTGATAATTATTTATACTAGAGCTAGTAGTCCACAAAATTTAATAACAAAAAATTGTTGACTTAAAATCATGATTAAAGTCCATAAAATAATTTATTCACTCCATAATTTTTCAATACAAGATCCTAAGGTTGAGATTTGCCAGATTTGATCTGGCATTATTGTATTTTTATCCAAAATTTGAGGGCAATGATTAACAATGTAACTTGGACAGCAACTTCTCTACTGTGTGCACTAGCCGGTTTCAGAGTACAACCTCTTTATGCACATTATAAAGAGCTTTGCATATTCTATGCATCAAATTGAAAGGATAAAGTGTTAATAGTAAAAATGATTTAGTGGCATATATGTGAGATCATATGTCATACAGCCAATACACATCACATGACCATATGACATCGTATGACACTATATCAGAATGAGACTAGTGTTAATAGTTGCATTTTGTCTGAGTTGCTTAATCAATTTTCTAACAAGGTGGTTGGTGTTCGTAACGTGTTCCAGTTTTTTTTCTTTTTTAATGTATAGCTATTGAATAACGCATAATTGGTAGCAAAGGAGCCGGCTTGGCATTAGCGGCTTCGTGCTACACTAGAGTGATCGAATTTGTGGTTTGCACATTCTATTGCTTGAACTGATGTTGAACCGGTGACAAATTGTTGAATGCAAACCTAATATTTACAGAAGAAAATGTTCTTTTTAACTTCTTGTACTCAAAAAATTTTATTTTCAGTTTTTCATTCCTTTTTCCTTTTTTTCTTGAACTGTGCATTCAAGATTCTTTGTGCAGTCCCAAAACACAAAGGCATAACATTCTGGCACCTTCTCCCACTCCCAAACTGTAATAATTAATAATATTATGTATGTATATCTGCGTGTATTTTCTATCCACCCCACCCCCCCAACCCTGACCTTCCCACGCCCCACAAAAGAAATTAGTAGAAAAGGACCGGAAAACCGACCAAGAGACCCACAAACGGCAGAAATTGCAATTTCTTTCAAACTCCATCCTTGTTTCCATTGCGCTATTCTCATTGATTAATCATCACGTGGCTCAATTTAGCACACTTCCCACATCACCTTCCTCACTAGGAAAAGCATACATTAAAGGAGAAACAACAGTTCAGAAAGCTCATCTGAAGAACTTGCAGACGTAAACTGGCTTGAAGTTTTGAACTTTTGATGTATTTTCAGCTCAAGAATCGTTGCAAGCTTTGATTTTCCCCCCTCTTACATAATTTGTTATTGCTAAGATTCTTTTTTCTGGGTGAGCTGAGAAATGGAGAAAATTACTGTTTTGGTTAACTTTGAGCTCAAAGCTTGTGGGTTTGTGTAGGATTCTTTGTACAAGGCCGAAGGGTTCTTGTATTTGTGTCTCGAATTTTTACTTTCTTTTTCCCTTTCCTTCTCTTTTCTCTCTGAAGAATGGGCTGCAAGTGCATGATAGCAGGAAATTGGGTTAGTTTGAGGACAAGAAGTGGTGGATTGAGAACAAAACAGGCTGGGCGTGCGTCTTGCAGAGGAGCTTAATCCTTTTTATGTTGAGGGGAAAAAGGTAAAGGAAAAGGGAAGGAAAATGTTTTCCCTCAGGGAGGACTAATCGACATATTTTCCCCCATTCTCTCTGTTCTGGATTTGATCTCTCGAAGTGAACTTTTCTAGGCACATTCAAGAATATTCGTATGTTCTTCTGTTTATTGGTGCATGTTGTTGTGCACTGATACTGCGCTATCTAGTAATTGTTTGCAATGGGGTATCTGTTTAAAGAGCTTCTTAAGACTCTCTGTGGAGTCAACCAGTGGGATTATGCCGTTTTCTGGAAGATTGGCTGCCAAAATCCCAAGTAAGTTCCACAAAAATCAAGTTTTTCACTTTAATACACAAGAATTTCAAGAAAATATGCTTATTTTTCCTTAATTTCTTCTATGTATTATCCTCCCTTGTTCTTGATGGATGGTTGAGGGAAGAGAAAGTTGTAGTCTACTTAAAAGGGGTATTATGTTGTTTTTCCAACTAATATTTATGAAACTTTGTGATTTGTTGTGAAATTGTTACTATTTGATGAGTGCTTTTTTGCAGTTCCTTTGGTAATCATTTTCTTTGTTCTTGAATTTTGTGCTGACCATCTCATTAGAAAGCAAATGAAAATACGAGATGTGCCGATCTGGTAGTACTTTCTTGCTAAGCTCTGGCGAAACTGGGAAACAAGTGCAACTGCTGAACACAGTGTTCAGTCCCTATCGTTGCCATATTTTTTCTTTGACCATATAAAAGCATAATATTGTATATGTCATTTAATTTGTTTATTTTTAGAAAGCCATGTCTGCCTAATCTTTATCCAAGATTTGATTTGAAATGTAATAGATTTATTGGATTCTGTTGCCCTGTGATCTGATAACTGTCAATTTAGCTATCTTTGGAGTTTTGTGCTTTGGTCCATTTGCTTTGTCTTGGAGAATCTTATGAAATCCTTTATGCTGTTATGATTTTCTATGCACGTATGTTAAATTCTGATATTGTCTTTCTTGTTTGAACCTTTATGTACTTAACTTCTTGTCTTCAACAGCTTTTGTTTCTTTCGGCTATTTTTTTCAACCAACAACAACCAAAAGGCATACAAGAAGTTGGGAGATTTCAATTATCTATTAAAGTATAGTATTGTTGGGAAGTGTATATGAAACCAGTGAGACATTTTGACTTGAACCAGCACTTAATAATCCAACCAGATTAGATAGCATAAAAATGTGGAAGAATATAGTGTCAAGAATAACCAAGAGCTAGAGCTGATGGAAATCGCTGATCTATCATTCCTGTGTGCGATAGCAAACTGTGTAATAGTGCATCTCAAACCAATATTGTACTTTGGGCATACACGCATGCGCAAATGTGTATATATAGTAAGAAAAACATTGTAAAGACACTCTGGTAGACATTTTATACCCAGAATTTTTGGAGACATAAATGTCTCATTTCCACCATAGTGCATAATAATAACCTTCATGGCAATGCATTAACTGACATCTTCTAGTTTGCTACCAGACCAATAATCTCTCGTCCATGCATATGGTGTGACTTATCTAACCCTTGAATTTCCTTGAATAAACAGCGGTATTAAAAGTTCTAAAATGTGAATAGAGTTTGAATTGTGTTTCTTGAAAGATAAACATTCTGATTTTGACCGAAATTTACTTTGGCAGGCTTTTAATTTGGGAAGAATGTTATTATGCACCTCTACCATGTACTGGGCTACCAGGGATTTCCAGAATTGAGAATCTGGAAGGCGGTTGTGAAGATTATAATGCTTCCTGGATTTCAGCCATATCACATGGAATTCAAGCAGGGAACAAAGTGGACGTGCTTGTGAACCAGATGATGATGGACAAGCATGTTAACATTGTAGGAGAAGGGTATTAATTTAACGCTTAGTTGCATTCCTAACTGTATATGAGTTCTGACAGGAGTTGCATGTAGCTCAAGTTACATTATCATTTTCTTTTTCCAGACTAATTGGAAGGGCTGCATTTACTGGAAACCACCAGTGGGTTCTTATTGAGAATTTCTGTAAAGAATCCTCTCCACCAGAGGTATAGCATAAGATGCTTCTGTTTAGTGCATTTTACGTCATAATTAAATCCATAGAATTTAGAAGCTAGCACATAGTCATTGGAAATCCAGCTCTTTTATGTTCTGCAAAGATATAGAAATGCGATTCTTTCGGCCAATTCTCAAGATTTATAATTAGTATCTGCATTATGCATGTAATACTAAAATTCTCATCACTTTTCTTTATTAAAGGTTCTGAAAGAGGTATATCAACAACTTTCTGCTGGTATGCAGGTATGGTAAAAATAATTACCTTCCCTGTGTTTTTTGGATGATGTCCGGTCTGTTGTTGTTTCACTAAATAAATCTTTTGCTTTTTATCAGACGGTGGCAGTTATTCCTGTTCTTCCGCATGGTGTTCTTCAACTTGGTTCACACTTGGCAGTAAGTCTTCTTTTTCTTTATTCCAACGTGTCCAGTCTAAGGAATGCTATTGTCATTTAACATATTCCTGTATGCAACGGAATTCCAAAATTATGAAGTTAATATTACAACCAACCAAGCATCATTACTAACAGACTCTGGGTGGTCATATTATGTTCATATTACTAGTGTATATTTTTAGCACTGGAAAAGTAACTGCCGTCATTCACATTTTTGTTGTCTTATGAGTTCACCATAGTCTGCTATTTTTTGATTCATTTATTTCACATTGTTCTTTGAACTTTTTCCATTATAATTTTGACGGGAAGACTCTTTCATAGTCCACCTATGAACTGCAAGGAATATTTTCTGTTGTGTAAAGTAGAAAGCTGCCATTTTGGTTCTTTACTTCCCCGGTGTTTCAGCAAAGTTTTGCTTAAGAGTCACTATTACAAATTGTGCATAGTTCTTGGCCTTCGATGCTTTATCTGGTTCTCGATTCAATGTTACTGTCTTGCTGTCTCAGATATTGGAGAATATGAGATTTATAAACGAAGCGAGGACCTTAGTACTTCAGATGGGGTTTGCACCTGGTGGATTACCATATGATAACTATACAGCTAAAGTACTCACGCCAGAAAGCAGAGTATCTGAATGTCTCGGAGATTTTACTCATGGAGACTTGTACCGTGGATCAAATATGATCAACCCAACTCCTCCTGTTGCTGATAGTTTCAACAATGCTGGAAACGTGAGTCAGACTCCTAGTTTTATCAACCAAACATCCAGTTCTTTAGTAAGACAAATCCTGAATAATCGGCTGCCTAATGGCGCAGCATTTCATGGCTTGAGTCAAAATCATATGAAGTCACATGATAACTGTCAGGAACCAGAATTTGTTTCAGCTGTCAAGTTCAACTCTAATTCCAAAAACCAATTTGTGCATGCAATGACAAAAGCTGAAGTTATCCCCTCAAATCCTGAAATATGGTTGAAGCAACAGGCTACCATGAACATGCCTAGATCTTTATTAGATCAACATCCTTCTTGCAGTTCACCCATGTTGACTGATGGCAATTTAAGATGGGAAGAACGGCAAATATTGTCAGTAGATAGTAATGAAGGCCATTTTAGTAATCGAAATGCGTCGACCGACATTCTGATGTCGGCACTGAGAACAAATGCAGGTCTGATTTCCAGTTCTTAATGATGATTCTGTTACAATCACATCGGTTGAAGTAAATGGACTATGTGAAGGTGCAGGAGGCCATGTTAGTAATTCTGTTTCAGATTTGACGCGTGGACTTTCCAACGAAAACATTGCCTCCATGCATTCAGCCTCAAATTGGCTTCAGAATGCTAATTCGTGTAAAACGGAAGCATCCTTTTCTGATTCTTCGTGCTTTCTGAGCACAAATCATTTACTTGCTCATAGCTCTGGTAGCAAACATCACTATATGGATAACAAATTTACAAAGAATGAGTTGAAAGCAGCCGAGGACAGATTGGCTAAGAAGATAATTCACACTAACAGTATAACTCACTCTCAACCTGAAGGGCATTTGAAATTTCCAGAGGTAGAATCTGGTCTTGTTCAAGAGGACGGAAAACATGAATTTGGGCATGAGAATCTGTCACTGAGAAATTCCAAAAGTGAAAATGGTCGCATCCAATCTCAATCAGGAGATGATTTATTTGATATTTTGGGTGCTGATTTTAAGAATGAACTGTTACGGAGTTGCTGGAATAGTAGTCTGAAAGATGGAACAGATCTGAACGCAAACAATTTTGCCAAGAATGGTTCTTTATCTGTAAAATGCCAGGATGCTGCTTCAGAAATATATCCCATTAGCCGGGGAAATTCATGTAGTGGTATTTTCTCTGTGACTGGCAGTG
Organism: Nyctanthes arbor-tristis; assembly: GCA_963692815.1. Taxonomy (NCBI): domain Eukaryota; kingdom Viridiplantae; phylum Streptophyta; class Magnoliopsida; order Lamiales; family Oleaceae; genus Nyctanthes; species Nyctanthes arbor-tristis. Next base: position 17,341 of record CAVNYN010212670.1, read on the forward strand.
ACAATCTCTTAGATGCTGTGGTCTCTAGGGTTCACTCTTCAAGCTTGGATGACAATGGTTCTTGTAAGACAACTTTCACGTGTCCGAGTAGCTCCTCTGCGCATAATGCTTCAATTCCCTCTAGGGAAATTGGGGTTTCTAATCAAATGAAAGAAGAGTTACTTGGCATTCCAAAATATATGATCAAAGCAGAAACAAATTCTTGCTCATTTAGGTCGGGATGCTCCAAGGTCGATTCAGGAACCCATTCACAAGGTAGTTCCATTTATGGTTCACAAATAAGTTCATGGATTGAAAAGGGTCGTGACATGAAACAGAGTAGCAGTGTGTCTACTGGATACTCCAAAAAACTGGATGAACCAAGCAAAACAACTCGCAAGAGGCTTAAGCCAGGAGAAAATCCAAGACCCAGACCAAAAGATCGCCAAATGATCCAAGATCGTGTAAGGAATTAAGGGAAATTGTGCCAAATGGGGCTAAGGTGATACTTGTTTCAGGATCCCAACATTTCCATTTCTCTTTAAGATAATCTAAAGCTTAGATCTGTCAGTTTCTGTATTCATAAATGTTTTATTTGCTTTAACAGTGTAGCATTGACGCTCTTCTGGAACGCACAATCAAACATATGCAATTCTTGCAAAGTGTCACAAAGCATGCCGATAAGCTGAAGCAAACAGGAGAGTCAAAGGTGCCGGATGCAGACTTGAACTTCTCCAAAGTCTTGGATACAACTTATTAACTTGTTGCATACTGCTTGTAGTAGGACTTAGAATAGGATTTTGCATGTTCAGGGCATAACTAATACAAAAACTAACAGTGGCATAAAAAATAATACAATAGCTGGACGGCTAAGCTTGCTTATTTTCTTCTGTAAACTCAGATTATTAATAAGGATGGCGGATTGCTTTTAAGAGATGGTCTCGAAGGAGGAGCCACATGGGCCTATGAGGTTGGTTCTCAATCTATGGTCTGCCCTATAATAGTTGAGGATCTGAATCAACCTCGTCAAATGCTTGTCGAGGTAATTACTTGCATCTCTTTCTCTTACATCTCAAGGCATGAACAGTGTACTAATTTGCCTCATTCTTGTTATTATCTTGAAGTTATTTATTTTTATTTTACTGGAAATTTTGCCTCTGCACAGATGCTCTGTGAAGAACGCGGTTTGTTTCTAGAAATAGCTGACATGATTAGAGGAATGGAGCTAACCATCCTGAAGGGAGTTATGGAAACTCGGAATGATAAAATCTGGGCACGATTTACGGTAGAGGTAATACTTTTCACAGTACTGCTGTATGATTGGATCTGATATTGAAATAGTTGATGAAAACACCCTGTTTCTTATCCAATGCTGGTTAACTTATTTCATGCAACTGTTGAAGCTATTCTGGAATAGTGCAATATTTCTTTCTTCTTAGCTTTCACCGTCCATATTCGTTTTTTCCCCGTCTCTCTCTGGGGGGTGGGTATGTTGACATGTTTGTTTGGTTTCTGCATCTCAAGTTCTACTTAAACAACCTTTTATTGGCGCTATTCTGACCAGGCTAAAAGGGATGTGACAAGGATGGAAGTTTTTATTTCACTTGTTCAACTCTTAGAGCAAACTGCAAAGAGTGGTGTAGCTCCGGCTGAGGATATCAATAACATTGGTACATCGGTTCAACAATATCATCAAGTTGCCTCTATTCATGTAACTGGTAGATCCCATAGTTTGCAGTGATCTGTTTAATACTTGAATTTTGTGCCTGGATATGTTATGAGCGAGCAAAGGCTTTGCTCACGATGACTAACATTTGTCCAGACTAATCTCAGGTTTCGATGGCAGTCCATAAGCTGAAATTGTCAACATTGTTTTGGAGCCTGGATGGAACTTAGGAGTGACATTACTGCTTACTAGAATTTGATGGATTAGCAGATTAAAAATTGTTGGCTCTTTTGATTTTCTTGAGGACTCTTGAGTTCTATTAGCTGGAAGGAGGTGACTAGTTAGATAATGGGGTTTGGTCTTTCATTTGCAGTGCTTTGTCGTCTACTAATGTACAGTAAAGATTGGGGAGGATATATCTATAAAACGCTAGAGGTGTTCCATTAAACATATTTTTATGGCCATTTTCTTGATGCTCATTTATCTTTACATTCGGGTTATTTGTTCATCTCTAGGTTACTTTTATCAGTTGTTTTAAAACTGACAAGAAAAATCATGGACTGATTATTCTAGATGGCTTTATTGTTGAGAAAGAAGCAATGTAGTTTCGCAATTTGACAGCTGGGAGTGATAGAAGTGCTTGTCTAATTGATAAGATTGAGTAGTCTGCCTGCTATTTTTGTGCCCAAAAAATACTGGGAAAAAGGAATAGTTCCTTTCTTTGTCTACACAAAAGGACTATTTTGATTCTCTACCTGCATAATATGCTTTTTAGAACATAAAATAATACAAAATGCAACGGGTTTCTTGTTATGCTTGCCATCAATCAAGTCTAGTATTTCTTGTCAAGAAGACCAACGATAAACAGGTTTTCCTATGAGAACCAAGAATTTTTAACTGGATACCAGAAGTGATTTTTGATGCTTTTTCTCCATTTAAGACGGGACCTTGTTAGTGAAGAATGTATTTAGCCGAGTGTTACGAGCAAAGGGGCTATGAGCTTTGCTCAAGTGAAGCAACGTATGTGTTTCGTCTAGTATTTGCCTTGTTCGGACTTTGGAGTTCACTTCTGGTATGTGGTCACTTCTAATAATGTATCTTCTGCTTTAATCCCATGTGGGTTTCATGCGGCGTCTACATGAAATCTATTAACAAGATTCGAACCACAAAAAAAAAAAAAAAGGAAGAAGGATTTTACAAATACAGTTATCAGACATACAAAGAGTTTTGAAGGGGAAGAAGGGAATCTCACATTATCAGAACATCTATGATTTTGAAGGTTGAAGGTACTTGAATAAACTGGAAACCACAAGAACCGATAGTTTTTACTTGAATAAACTGGAAACCACAAGAACCGATAGTTTTTACTTTTTGCAACATAAATTACAGAATAAGAACAGGTGTACAAATTCTTCATCTTAAAGAACATATTCATACCTGCGGTGCCTGATAACTGTTTCATTTTGAACCAAACAATAGCCTGGCTGTGTACTAATCTCTCAGGGCTGAGGACTTCCAGGCTGTTAAGTACAGACAACAAAATCTAGGAAATTTTTTTCCAAGAATTGATCAGAACAAACTAACTACAGTATGTACAATGGCATATCCATTGCCTTACTGGATTTATACATAACATTTTCCTAACCTACAACCATCCTGTTTGTGCTTAGAATGATGCTGTGGGTCCACCCCCACCCCTTCTTGAAAATCTTATAGGATACGGCGTCTCTGATATTCACTAGTGCTCGATTACTATCTTTCAAGAATACAGACAAGCATAACAGTTCATAGTAGGATTTCAACTTGGCATGAAATGACGTTCGAAAAAAGGCTCTCTGGCCCAATCAATCTACCATAGTTAGTAAAAATCACAGAGGTATTAATGGCCATAGCAAAAGCATGCTTCTACTAAAAGGAAACTCCATATGACCCTTTATAGCTTTTTGCCTGAGAGTTTGAGTCTTTTGCGCCCTTCAGTTTGTGGAGAGCAAATAAATATCATTCATCAGAACCCCACTTTGAGTCAATCTTGCAATTGCAACCCCTTCTTTTAATGAACTTTCCTCATACCGATAGGCAGCACAAAATCGTATAAAAAGACTGCAAAACTAATAATTTGAATATATTCTTCTGTTCTTATCCACATTCTTTCTCTTCTTATATAAATCACTTACCGTATTGCCTCACTCCTCATCCTGACTTTTCGTGTTAAGGGCACTGATAAGAAGACTTTTTCTGATAAATTCTTGTATTTTATCTATACATAATCATATTATTATGGAGTTGGAGTCAAAAGCGACGTTCTTGGTGGTTGCATGTTTGTGGGTTAAGCACATTCCAAGGAAGTTCATTATTCAAGTGGTGGAAATTGCTGAAAATGCAAAAAAGATTGCAAAAGACGATCCAAGAAAAGTGATTCATTCACTGAAAGTTGGACTGGCACTTACCTTAGTTTCAGTGTTCTATTACTTTCAGCCTTTGTACAAGAACTTCGGTGTCTCCATGATGTGGGCTGTCATGACTGTTGTCGTTGTCTTTGAATTCTCCATTGGTAAGTTACACTAATATTTTTCACGCATGTGTAATAGATTGAACAAAACTAGACAGGACATGAACATATGTTGCGTGCAAATCGACTGAGTAGCGTGGAGTTTTCAAATTTCATAAACAAATCTTTTTTTTTTTTTTTTTGACAGCACTTATTTTTGTTTTCATAAAGACATAATGTGAATGCCGGAGTTTCAAACTTCTTTTTTTTCAGGTGCAACTCTTGGGAAAGGCCTAAATAGAGGACTAGCAACTTTGGTAGGTGGTGCTCTAGGTCTTGGAGCTCATCACTTGGCTATGATAACTGGAAAAACCGGTGAGCCGATATTAATTGGACTATTCGTCTTTCTACAAGGTATATATGCTACATAAGTACATAGTATACTGATAGCAGGACGATATTCGAACTTCTTTTTCTTCTATGACACAGTCTTGTAGTGTAGAGCACTTCATTTTACCAAATAACGTCTTATTATATATGTTACTTTTGCAATTAGAAATTAACTCTATGTGTCTATTGAAGCTGTCGCATCGACATTCATAAGATTCTTTCCAAAGGTGAAGGCTCGATATGATTACGGGATGCTGATATTCATATTGACATTTTGTTTGGTATCTGTATCTGGTTTTCGAACCAATCACCTACTTGAACTCGCTAATAAGAGGCTATCTACTGTAGATCGGTGCATCAACTTGTCTGATTATCTCCATTTTCATTTGCCCCGTCTGGGCCGGTGAAGATCTTCAAAACCTCGTAGCTCAAAACTTAGAGAAGCTTGGAAATTTCTTAGAAGGTATGGCTTCTCTTAACCATCTAGGCATCTACTGTTATGTGGACATGTATCAGAAATGTGTACTTTGTCGCACGTGCTTATATTAACCCTCCAGGGAAAATATATCACAGGTTTTGAAGAGAAGTTTTCAGATTCATCTGAAGCTAAAGAATCAACAAGCGATGCATCATCTCTGGTTGGCATGAACAGCATTCGCGATTCGAAACACAAAGAAGAAACCTTGGTAGGCCAATTTTGCTTGGTGTGGACAAGCTCAAATAACCTCCCTGATTTCGAATTTTGTTCATTGGCAGGCCAATTTTGCTTGGTGGGAACCAGGGCATGGGCGGTTCATGTACCGCCATCCATGGAAACAATACCTCAAAATCGGGAACTTGACAAGGCAATGTGCCTGCCGAGTCGAATCCATCAATGGCTACCTAAACTCCAAAACTCAAGTAGGTAATTCTTTTGGTACACATTGTATACCAGTAAAATTCAGTTCATATTTCTTAATAATTCTCGACTTTCGTCCTATTTTCATGCCATTGATTGAATTTGCACAACTTCTGTAGCAGGCATCAGAAGAGATCAATAGGTTGATGATTCAGGAGGCATTTTCAAGAATGAGTACAGAATCTGGAAAAGCACTAAAAGAAATGGCATTGGCTATTGAAACAATGACTAAGCCATTTTCTCCTAATCCCCGTATTACCAACTTGAGAATGGCAGCCCAAGACTTAAAATCTTCACTAAAATCAGTTGACACAAACCTTGAGCAAATAATACCAGTTGCTGCAACTGCATCACTATTGATAGAAGCCGTTATTGGGATTGAAAATATAGTCGAGGCCGTTATCGAGCTCGGTTCCCTTGCAAATTTTAAAGAGACAGACTCAAAGGGTGTTGTGGATAATTCATCAAAGGATGAAACCCCACATGTTATTTCAATTTATGAACCAACTTTGGCTATTCAAGGGGGTGCTTGTGGTCAGGTTTCATAGTGTAAAAATATGCCACTAACGAGTGATTTTTCTAACATGAATAAATAAGTTGGCCAGTTAAGCATGTAAATTATTCATGTTAGTAAAACATGTCCTAATAGAATTATTCATAACTTGCTCACAAAAATGTGACATTAGTATTAGAGGACTTGAGGCAAAATTATATTTTAACCCTTCTAATGTTTTTTTCTTTTCTTTTCTTATTTTTCCAAACCTGTGAACTTTGAACATGTTTCAAACCTGTTAACATTCATGAATAAGTGAAGATTTGAGTATATAGTACATGTGAATTTTGGTACCTAGCTCTCGTAGATTTTTCTTTTAAGTATTCCTTGATCATTTCTTCCAAAATCAGGATGAATTATGTGTCTTATCAATCAAAATTAAACTCCAAGTACTAAATAGTCGTTGACAAAATTTTACATTGTATGAACATATCAATAATTGAATATGATAATTTTCTTTTATTAGAAATGAGTGATGCTATTTATCTACACTGAAGACTGTTTCTAATCTAATTGGCATTACTATATTGGATGATAAGTTGATATGCATAAATACATGGTGGTCCTTATTTATTAAATGGCCAAAAGAAGATGATAACTAGACTAGAGACGAGGGCTGAACAAATAAACCGCCAAACCGAAAAACAGAACCAATCCGCGAAAATGATTTGGATTGGTTTGGTTTGAAAAGTAAAATGGTTTGGTTTGGTTTGAAAAAATTTCAAACCGCTTGAAATGGTTTGGTTTAGACTTCGATGTTTAAAAAACCGTTTAAACCAAACCGAACCCTTTTTTTAATGTTTTAATTAATTAAAAAATTATTAATGTGTAAGTAATAAGAGGAAAAATATTTAATTAATTTATGATTTTCAAATTTGTTGACTAAGTTTGGTACTCTAATAAGGAACTTCTTATGATAATTTAGTGTATTTTAGTAATTTAATAAGTTAATTCTTTACTAATTTAATTAATACTCTTAAGAAAATTTATTGGACAAATTATTTAGTAGTTAACTCAACATATTTTTATAAAATTTTGGCATTTAGATGCTTGAACAAAACAGCACTTCTATAAATATATTATGACAGTATTTAATTTGAAATTTATGTATTATGTGGGCTTTTTTCTCAGTTACATTTTATTAATTATATGTTTGTTTTAATAAAATTTACTAACTTTTAATGAGTTTAGTATTCGTATTAGTATTCAAAAAGCATATTAGTATAATAAAATATTTATATTTATAAAATTATCATGTTTTAAGTCTGTTCCCATTACATCGCTAGACAAACTATAGTTTAAAACCGAACCGAACCGACAAAGTAGGTTTGGTTTGGTTTACAATTTCTCCAAACCGAATCTGATGGTTTGGTTTAAGAATAAATCAAAAACCGCTCGAATCGAACCATGTTCACCCCTACTGGAGACTGATATCCAATTTTGATAAATAACATTATTCATTAGAAATCTTATTTTAAATCAAAATGTACTTGTCCATGTCACATACGATAGATCTCACAAGATTTTCAATTTTACGTGAAATGATGGAAAAAGAATTACGGTTCAAATCATACTCATCGAACCCTTGTTTATGTTCAATAAAAATGAGCTTCTTTTCTATAAAAATCGAGATGTTTGGAATTAACATTATACACATTTCATATATCCTTCTCTATTCAACGGATCGTTAATTTTTCTCTATGGTTCTAGAAATAATAAATGAAGAGAAAAAACTGGAAGAAATAAAGAAAAGGAGCCATGAATTGCCCGTGAGCATATATTATTGAGGAGAGTGAAAGCTTCTTCCATGTCATCCATTGATGTTCGTAGTGCATCAAAATTTAAATTACTACAATTTTCTACTATTTCATGTAATTTTAATTTGTTGAGTAATCTTACTAGTAAAGTTCTTCGATTAAAGTTATAGGTTAATCTATTAGCACGAGATGAGTATATTTACCAAGAATTTTATTTTGTCCACGCATGCATGTTATTATATATGTATGCGTGTAACATATGGTACACATCTAAGCTACTAGTGTGGAGTACTTGTAGCTTATATGTTTAACACATATGTACGCATGTATAATAACATATATGCGTGTAGGCAAAATAAAATTCTTGATATATTTATGTCTATAAAAGTTATTGTGTCTCGACTCTCAATATGAAAAGAAAAAAGGAAGGAAAAGAAAGAACGGAGGAAAAGTTTAACCTAATAACTAAAATAAAATAAATATTTTTCAGGGTACTATACAATTGTAAATCAGTTGAAACCCTTATTACATGTGGTTTAGACGTAAAGTTAATGTGTCCAAGCTCTCAATATGAAAAGTAAAAAGAAAGAAAAAGAAATAACGATGGAAAAGTTTAAGTTAACTAAAATAAAATAAATATTGTTCACGGTACCATACAATTATAAATCATTTAAAACCCTTATTGCATGCGGTTCAAATGTGTTGTGTACTAGACTTATGTGTGGCTTATATTTAAATACGTCATATCAGTTGACAATGAGTAACTTTGGCCTGCACGATAGTCGTGCGGGGGCTCAAATCAGAGGTGTCTGACACCATTTATGATAATAGATTACTGAATGTAAGGGAGATCCGACTGGACCAAAAAAGTAACACATCCATCCTCACTTCCTCTTTCTTGTCACTCTTCCATTCTAACAGTCTTACGTTTTTCTTTCTATGCTCTACGACTGCACGATATACTGGTTATAACATATTTAGGAGGAAAGTGCCATATTGTGACACGTTCTCACGTGGGACGGGGCCGGGAAGTGGTTGAAAATTTCCAAGGCAATCTAGCCTAGCTATAGGAACCTTTCAATCTATACCAATGCCAAACACATGACAGGCTGTTAGTATAAACAGTGTAGCTAGGACAAATTTATAACTGAGAGAGAGAGAGAGAGAGAGAGAGAGAGAGAGAGAGAGAGAGTTAATAGGCATAATAAATGCATACAATTTTGAATAATCCATGTGACTATGATCCATTATGATTTCTGCATCTTACTGTGAATAGCTCTACTATGCTTCTTTTCTAGGGTCAGTAGCCAAATTACATCAATATTTGCGATGTCGCATGGGCACTGGGTTTACTATGTAACTTTAACATGCTAGCATGTAAAGGAATTTTCTACCACTTTTGAGGGGTAAATGAGAGATTCTGACTAGTTTGTAGTTTTTGCCAGCACTTCTGGTTTCTCAGCTTATACTCGATGTGGATGCGATAGAAGTCTGATTCCTATTTGGCTAGATATAGATTAATTTTCTGATCAATAATGAATAATTTATTCAGAAGATACGAGATTTTCCTAATTGGATGGCGAGCTAACAAGATGAGTATTATTTATGATATTCTGCAATGCTGATGAAGTATGTTGAGGGTTAAATGAATCAAGTTTTAAATTTTTAGTCTTTGCTTGATGTAGTTTTTTTTTCTGAATCACTTTTTTCTCAAATTCATTTTCAATTACACATTGTTCAAATAAAATAATTTTGTATGTAGATCAATAAATATTAGTTCTTAACCACAAAACTAAAAGGAAAAACCAGAAATATAAAAAAATGAAAGACTTTTCACAGACTCACTTCTCAAAAAAATTCTATATCATACAAGGCCTTAGTGTTTTTCAATAAAGAGAGTGGTGTATATTTTACTTCGGTTAATTTTTAGTGTCGTTTCTTAAAGGCCACATTTAGTTGCAAAATCATTTGATTTTTGTGATCTGGTATGCTCCACACCTACTAGTTTCAGTTCTCAGAACTTGCCTATGAGTGGCTTTGTCTTAGAAACAACCCCCCGGCCCCGCGCCAAATCCCAAAAAAAAAAAAAAAAAAAAAAGCAAGTCCATCCTAATCCTGTTTAACTTATTTAGCATGAAATATATGACAACTGGAGAACTGTAATTATTGATATAACATTAGTGCACTTATCACACCCCCTGGCATACAAACAAAAGTAGTGAGAGACAGTATGAAAGAAGCAACAGCGGATCCTCATTGAGCTTATTTATTTTTGTTGCCCTTCTATCACATACTTGGACAGAGACTGTTTGCAAAGCAGCCCTTATTTTGATTTATAATAAGAGATTGTTATCTCATATATGATATTAGGCAAGAGGCGGCCATGGAGAGCTTTTCTTTTATATGGTCCACCTGGGACAGGAAAGTCATACCTAGCAAAGGCTGTTGCTACTGAAGCTGATTCAACATTTTTCAGGTAACTTATCTGTACTCATGTCCCTTGTGCATTTATGAATTATCATATACATTTTCAAGGTATTGCAAAGTCATTTAGCTCTTCAGAAGGTTTTTATGAGCAGGAGATCCTTTTAAGAAAGCTGAGCTTGAGAGTTTCTATATGTCACTTGTGCTTGGAATAGCAACATGGTTTGGCACTACGTTAAACGAATTATTCTTTTTCTTTAATGGTGTTTGAAAGTTGGTAAGTGCTTCCTGAGGTTTCTGCTGAGCAGGCAGTCCGTTGAGAAAGCTCAGATAGAGTTATGGGTACGGACATGAATGGATGAATATGTCCTCTTTGCTTAATTCGGATGATCTGGAAAGAGTGAGGGAATGGTGACTTGGATGCTAACTACTTCCGGAACATCTGAAAGGGTGTTTGAAATTCTTTTACTCCTGGTCCCAGTCTATGATGCATGGAAGTGGCAACATGGCTGGAGTGTCAGTGTTCTACATATAAGCACCACATGTTGGACATGTACAAGATGCCATCATATGCTTTTCTGATCCAATGAGCTTTCTACATGATGCTGAATTATCTGATGTTGCAAATCAGTTTTTCAGTGTTCAGGACCAGAGAAAGGCAAATACAAGATTGGGACAATATAAAAGCAGTTCAGATTTCTTAAAGTGCATAATGGCCACTGTAAGAGTAGGAGATAATAAAGCCCGTGCAAATCATTTGTCTTTCTGATGTTCTGAGGTTGATAGTTGAGCAATCATTAAATTGGGAGGGTGATAAGAGAGAGATCTAGGAAAGAGGGAGACAAGGAGAGCTAGTTGAGAACGAGACACGGGAATAAACCTGTGCAGATTATTTGACAGTTGGAGGTCTCATTTCGAATTGATTATAACTTATTCTCTGTTTTCCTCGCTAAACTTCTTTGCGTTCTATTATGCGTGGTGGGTTTGGGAGGGGTGACCCATAAACAAGCTAATCCCAGTTTTGGGTACTTGAGCCTTTCTCTGCATTCCATTACTTTCATTGCTAGGGAGATTTAAAGCAATTAGATCTTTAGCGACTACCACACCCCATGTTCATTTTGGGCTTATCATCCCTCTTCTGACCTGCTTTGTTAACCTTCCTTCCCTTTATCCTCAACTAGCGTTGTCTCCACTTATTAGCTTATATTCTCGTTTCATGCATAAAATTTCAGTTTGAAGCATAAACATTATTATTTGATTGACACATTCTTTTGTTCTTTTATTTGCTATGTTAGTTTATGTCTCAAGTATTTAATTTCTCAAGCACTTATGTCTTAAAGTTGGCAAGTGCCAACTGCTATTCTTTTGCAGTGTTTCTTCTTCAGACTTAGTTTCAAAGTGGATGGGTGAAAGTGAAAAGCTAGTCTCAAATCTTTTTCAAATGGCTCGTGAAAGTTCTCCTTCTATTATATTTGTTGATGAAATAGATTCCCTATGTGGTCAGCGTGGTGAAGGAAATGAGAGTGAAGCTTCCAGACGAATCAAAACAGAATTACTGGTGCAAATGCAGGTACTTCTGTGTTTAATATTTCTAATAAAGGCACTGTTGTTTAATCTATTTCAATCCGGACTTGGTACTCAGTTTTGTGGTCGCATTGTTTGCAACATGGGAGTTCTTATGCCTAATGATTCCATATTTCTGCTCATGGTCACTATGGATTGTCTGGAGTCAATGTGTTTCTCTCATACTGTTTTCTTTTCCATCCAAATCACCGGGATCTGGTTGATTTGTTGGATCTGGTTTGTCGTATCCTACTGCCAACTCATACACCTAGAATCTCATTTGCCAGGTGTTAGTTGACTAAAATCTTTGAGATATTTCACAAATATGAGAGTACCGCAATTGACTAAGAGGAAGGATTGTGTTTTCAAAGTGAAGAAAGAATAATAAACTGATACTTGAGATTAAATTAACTTTTACCAATTTTTTCCTTGCTAATTATTATGGCTATTCTTGTGAGACCACATACCTTGTGTAGTATCTTGTAGTTTACTCTTCCATTCTTTTTGGATGAAATGGCGTTGACCCTTTCTAATTTAAATGTTTAGGGAGTGGGACACAATGATGATAAAGTTCTTGTTCTTGCCGCTACAAATACTCCTTATGCTCTGGATCAGGTAATATTCGAGTCAAATAGACCATTATCTGGACTGCTATTATTGTTTAAGATTTATGATTCTCTATAGGCCATCCGGAGACGATTTGACAAGAGAATTTACATTCCTCTCCCAGACTTGAAGGCACGGCAACACATGTTCAAGGTATGACGTTTGTTTTCCATTTTCACTTGTTTTTCCCCAAAACAAGTGCACACAGTATAATATACCATGCATTGTGACTTTTCACACTGTTCAGGTGCATTTAGGAGATACCCCTCACAACTTAACAGAAAGTGACTTTGAAGTCCTTGCTAGTAAAACTGAAGGTTTTTCCGGGTCTGATATTGCTGTTTGTGTAAGTCTGCACCTGATTTATTGCTTAACCATATATATATTTCTTCAGTATCTTGTATAAAGGGCGCAACTTTCATTTCATCTGTGTGTCTTTCTTGGCTCAATAGGTTAAGGATGTCCTGTTTGAGCCCGTACGAAAAACCCAAGATGCCATGTTCTTCATCAAGACTTCAGATGGTAATTGGATACCATGTGGCCCAAAGCAATCAGGTGCTGTCCAGATAACCATGCAAGAGCTGGCTGCAAAAGGACTAGCTTCTAAGGTATGGATTCGAGTGATTATAGAAAGATGTGGTCTCATAATATGGTAGGGGGAAACATTTTATGTGGGATCGAGGATGACATAACAAGAAAAGAGCATAAGAGAGAGAGGTATTAAACTCTGTGTGTGTGTGTGTGTGTGAGAGAGAGAGAGAGAGAGAGAGAGAGAGAGAGAGAGAGAGAGCCAAAAGTAATGGGGAAAAAATGTTCATTCAATTCGTTAGGTGAAACTTTCACTAGGCATTTATATCGGGTTTTGATTATTCTAATTTCAAAAGGAAACAACGTAAAATACTATAGGTCTCCATTGTATTTTTCAATGAGAGTGCATTTGATTTCAACGATGGAACTTGATGGATTTCGAGGCAGTTGAATCACTATTTTCATACCATAGAAAATTAGTTCTATAATTGTTTGATAGAAAGTGGAATATTGACATTGAATATTCTACACGTGTTTTGCTGACATGAATAAGTGACGTGCTTAGCCTTCCTAGATTGGCTGTTTATGGGCCGTCATGCCACTTGCATACAAACGGCCAATCTAAGATAGTGAGATAAGAATGTCACTTTTTCATATCAGGAAAACATGTCAGTGTAGAATGATTCATTGATGTTAGGAAGTGTTTGAAAACGCTTTTTTAGAAATTCATAAACATTTTCCATAGAGAGTGCCAATCAAACATCGTAGAAGTAAGAATTTGAGTGGAAAAATGGTGTTTTCCATTTAAAATATTGGCAATCAAGCACTCACTAAATGCCGAAACTGGGAAACTCTGTGTGAGATGTAACTAATATCTAACTCAGCTTCGATTTTTTGATACTCGAAAATCCATGTTTCGTAGATTCTTAGTTCAATTATAAGTTGCAAAACTTGCCATGTTACCTATAGACCAATTACGTGTAAGAAATGTTTTATCTTGTCAATGCTGACTGCAAACAAATCAAGGAGGAATGTATCATGTATTGTATGCTGGAAGATACATGCTTTTCGTACCTAAATGTTAAAGGTCACTGGTATGGAAGTCTTAAATTACTTTCATGATTGGTTGATGAGTCAATATTTCTATAGAATCATTATGCAATTGAATTTATCCAATCTTAATTACTTCTTTCCCTGATAATTTTTTATCATTGGTCAAAGTAAATCTTGATTCTTATTGATGCCTCTGTAGATTATTCCACCTCCAATATCAAGAACAGATTTTGATAAGGTGCTAGCAAGACAGAGGCCAACAGTGAGCAAAGCGGACCTTGAGGTGCATGAGAGATTCACAAAGGAGTTTGGAGAGGAAGGCTGAAGACTTTGAGGTGCATATACTGCTGGTTTTCATGCAATAGCTGGCATTTGTATTTTATGCTTTGAAACATAATCATCTTTAAATGGAAAGGTGAACATGACTTTCCTTTTCAACCCATATCACGCAAAAAATGAGCCAATACTTCAAAAAATTGCGTGTATTTTTATTAGGGAACAATGCAGATTGTTGTGTGGTTTATTGTTAATACGGCACATGCTTGTGCTATTCAGATTGCTGTTCAGTTGATATAAAATGGTGTCTACTCAATCTTCTTGCACTTTTCTACAGAGTGGAGTATTTGCGACCAAATCTCTAGATGTCTGTCTCACTAACGTTAAGATATGCATTTGTTCCATTGATGAAGTTACAAAGCATGTCTTCCCCACTCCACCCACCAGTTAGTATTGACTTCCATTGGTACATGAGTTGAATTTATTTTTCAGTTAACCACCCTTAATACCAAGTGACATTATGAGCCGCTATGTTGATTAACACCAAGGATTTAAGTATTGATTTTTCCTCAAGCACAGATTGCCGTTACTTATTGATTTTTCTTCAAGCACAGATTGCCGTTACTTAGTATAGGAGATAAACCTTAGTGTACTGTTGTGTCGGGTTATTTCATTTCATGAAATTGTACGCAGCATTTGCTGATTTTGTTTGCCCCCAGAAAGCTGCAAAAGATGCAGTCTGCTATCCAACCAGGCAAGGTGACTTGAAGACCCAACTTGCTTGCTTGCTTGGATGGCGAGTCGGGTCTAGTCGTCCTGGCTCCCTAGCGGCGAGTGACCGACTGCTAACTGGGTTTGCTAGTTGTTTTGCCGTCGCCTGTCTAGGAATATCGTGAGGTCCTTACCTACTTTGTAAAATGAGAACAAAAACGTAGTACTACTATGCTTTTGCGTCTTATTTATAATATTTAAGGTCGCTCTGGTGACTGGTGAGCTTTTTGGATGAATCACGGGATAAAGTATGTGTTGAAGTAATAGCAGCTTTACTATAACAATGTGACATGAAACGCCGTGAAACATGAATGGGGCCATGTTTAAATTTTAGCCATTTTTAACATTAAAAGATGGTGTAGCGTAAATTTGTGCTTTTACAAAAAAGATTAAAAAAAGAATGAGAAAAAAGGGAGAAGGAAAGGGCAAAAAAGGGGAAATGAAAAGAAAAAAAAAAAAAGGGGTTCCAAACTCTATACAGCCACCTTAAGATTTTAGAATGATGTTGTATATAGAAAAATACTAGCAAGTTGATATATATATTTTATTAATATAATAACTTATTACGTGATTAATAGAAAAAAGTCACTTTTTATCTTTTGTTAAAAAAAATGCTCCCTGTTGATGTAAGTCAATTATCGCGCACGAAATTTGACACAAAGTGTGTTACAATTAGATTACAGAGCAAGATCGACATTAACACATTAATTAAACATTTAAATAAATGTTGAAAATAAGTGCAACAATAAACAAATGTTGAGAATTTTTAGCGCAATTATATGGTACACTAGAAAAAATGTATTACCTTTTCTTTTCTTAATTATTATAAACAATTTTATTGGCTAGACCCTAGGAGAATCCTACATTAACACCTTTTGACTATAAATGTTGCCTTTACAAAATTGCTTTGTTAAGATTGGTAAAAAGAGTACAAAATGTCAGTTTCTTCGCTTATATTATGTTAAAATTAGTAAAACGACTACATAATGTCAGATCAAATGCAGGTGAATAATCTGTGTAAGTGCCATAGCCCCTACGCCTAATACACATCTATAGGAAACAAAATCATATTATTCGATCTTAAACCGTTAACAGTACTAAGATGAGTGGTTTAAGATTTTATAAGTCGATTTATTTTTCAGTATCCGATGTGGAGTGAAAATACATTTACTTCATAAATGGGAGGCAGCCAAGAGTTAGACTCATATTTTTTCATAGTTCTAATTAGGGGTAAACATGGTTCTATTTTGAGCGGTTTTTGATTTAGTTTCAAACCAAACCAACATATTCTGTTTCAAAAAATTGCAAACCAAATCATTTCATTTTTTAAACCAAACCTATTTTTTCAATTTGGTTCGATTTTAAACCATGGCTTATCTATTAATATAATGAGAATAGACAATTTTTTTTATACACTGGGGATATAGGGGAGGGACGTGCGGTTTCAACCTCTAACCTCTTGCTTGGAACGAGGGAAATCTAACCACTGTTATATATTTAAAATATGAAAAAATTATAAATATAAATCTTCATTTACACTCAAATGCATTCAAAATGTTTCCAACCAAAAAATTGCAAAAATTTGCTTATCTAAAAATCTATCGATAAGATAGTCAACATCTCCCAAAAATATGCTCAATGCTGATAATTTCTACATAAAATTTTCCGTAAAGTACTAAAATCATTATAAAAAATTTATTCAATGAAATGCCAAAAAACAATTATTTAACTCGACAATATACAAAATAACTTGAGACCATTGAGTTTTGTTTCATAGTTTAGTCCCAATTAATAATTTTTAATCAAATTTGAAAAATAATAATTTTTAATCAAAATATAAAAAATGGTTCGGTTTGGTGTAAACAGTTCTAAAATATCAAAATCTAAATGAAATCACTTTAAGTGGTTTGAAAAATTTTCAAACAAAACCAAAACTATTTCAATTTTTAAATCAAACCAAAACCAGTTTGACGGATTGGTTCGAGTTTTCGATTTGACTGTTTATTTGTTCACCCTTACCTCTAATACATGCATGCCAACTAACTAGTCTTTATTGATATATATGCTGTTTAAGACGTAGGTCGTCAATTTTACAAAACGTGCAAATAAAATTAATCAATTATATGTCTAGTTTAATTTATAAAGAGGTGTGAAACAGGTTTTTGTTTATAGAGAGAGAGAGAGACACATTAATAGATTTTTTATAAAAACATATTGGAATCCAAATTTAGAACCCGGCCACCAACTATAGGGGGCCACGTCAGGTAATTGGTAGTCGGGTTCTAAATTCTAAGTCCGATCTGTTTCTATAGCTAGACTTATTTTACTCAGGTTTTTGTTGAAGCGAAGCAATAGTTAGAGAAAATTCTAATTCTGTAGGGTTATGGTTGAATAAATAAACCGCCAAACCGAGAAATTGAACCAATCCGCGAAAATGGAATTTGGATTGATTTGATTTGAAAAGTGAAATGGTTTGGTTTGGTTTGGTTTGAGAAAATTTCAAACTGCTTGAAATGATCTAGTTTAGGTTTCAATATTTGAAAAACCACTTAAATCGAACCGAATCCTTTTTATTTTTTAATTAAAAATTTATTAATGTGTAAGTAATATGAGAAAAAATATATCAAGAGGCTTAATTCTTTATGATTGTCAAAATCATTGACTAAGTTTGACACTCTAATAAGGAAGTTTTGTGATAATTTGGTTTATTTTAACAATTTAATAAGCTAATCATTGACTAATTTACTTGATACCCTTATGAATTTTTTTTGGGGAGAAATTATAATAGTTAATTGAGCATATTTTCCTAAAATTTTGACACTCTAGCAGATAGATACTTTAACAAAATAGCACTTCTATAGCTATATTTTGGTAATATATCTCATTTGAAACTTATGTATTATTTGGGTTTTTTTTGTCTACTACTTTCCATTAGTTATATATTTGTGTTTTAGTAAAATTTATTAACTTTTTTTTTAAAGTACAATTATAAATCTGCATCATAGCAGCATAAATGCGCATAGATATCCATCCTATTGAAATACAGTGCCAATAAAATCAACAATACAAACTCACATATAGTAGGAATACACACTACAATAAATGTAGAAAATACCCTATATAAGGGAATCAAATCTGGGACCTCTAGGTTTCGGGACCTCAACCTAGCCCCCTAACCAAATGGGCTAATTTTTATTGGCAAAATTTATTAACTTTTGATGAGCTTGATGTTGACATTATATTCAAAATGCATATTAGTATTCCTTTAAAAGAAAAATAGCATATTACATAGAATATTTATGTTTATAAAATTATTATCAAAAATAGTTCAAAACCGAACCAAATTGAAAAAGTAGGTTTGATTTGGTTTGAAAAATTAAATTGCTTGATTTTGTTTACATTTTCTCCAAACCGAATCTGATGATTTGATTTAAAATAAATAAAAAAACCACTCGAATCGAACCGTGTTCACCCCATGTTCAACAATGTAGTGTTATAATATTTGTTACATCATAAGTTTAAAAAGAACCTTAAAATATGTACAAAATTGGATGGTAAATTGGTATTAGCAGAATATTTAAGAAGGATAAATTTATGTAAAAAAATTCTAACACCTGTATAGGTGTTGTTATCTCATCTAACTGTATATGTAAGCACGTCACGTGGATACACGTAGTTATAGTCACATGGAGTATTGAGTGTTATAAATATAGGTGTTAGAAAATTATTTTTTAAGTACAATTATAAATCTGCATCATAGCAGAACAAATACGCATATATATTTATCCTATTGAAACACAGCGCCAAGAAAATCAACAATACAAACCCACATGTAGTGAGAAATATATAGTACAATAGAATGTAGAAAATACACTATATAAGAAAATCGAACCTGAGACCTCTAAGTCTCAGTACCTCAATCTAGCCCCCTAACCAAATGGACTAGGCATAATTGGTAGGTGTTAGAAAATTATTAATAGGTTGTTGTATATAAAATAAAATAAAATGAATTGAAATTACACTTGATAAGATCGTATATAATATCATAGCTCCTAATCTTTCTTAATACCTATATATTTCCGCTCGACTATGGAAATCGGCCCTGGTTCCTTATGGAATCCGGTATCCAATCACAGACTGACATCTCACTTGACACACACCACATGACAGCATCTCATTGAAACCCAGTCTCTAAAAGGAACCCGGCCCTGTTTCCTAAGAAATTTCCCTATATATTTTGGTTCGCTATGGAAACTGGCCTGGTTCCTTTCCGAGCCCTGTATCTAATCATAGACTGACATGATACAAAACCATAACCAAATTATAATCAAATGGTTATTCGTTTTAATAACCATAACCGTTTGAAAACTTAAAAAACTGAACCAAACCAGACCAAACTGCTCGGTTTTGGTTTGGTTCGGTTGGTTATAATTATTTTGTCCAGCCCTAATAATAATAATCAAAGTTTGTTTATTTATTTTTTTATAGCCTCAATCACAATATGGTGGAGCTCCTTTATGCCCTGCATTTCTTGATTTTGTTAAATTGGGAAGGTTCCAGTATAGCAGCCTTTGAGAAATTTCAACTTCTTCATACCTCAAATGTCCAAACACTCAAAAGTATTCCATTTTGCCTTTTAGTTTTCAATTACAAAGAGTTCAAAAAAATGTCTCTTCGGAATCTTACATGTAACGAATGTATCAAAAAAGCTCTTCTAGAATCTCACGCTCCATGTAATGTATATATTAAAACTTTTTTAAGGGTTTTCTGTCATTAATGTGCCATTAGCGGGTCCCATTACTTAGTGGATCGATAAACACCTTCCTCAATGTCGCTATGTTTTCTTTATTTTCACATGTCAACCTGTTAATTATGCCAAGTTTGCTAACTGGTAGTAAGAGGGTAGAACTGATAAAAATATATATGATATAATACAATAAATGACACAAATACACTTGACAGAATTCTGTTATGTTGTCTGTCGCATCACTTTTTAAACAATAGATATATATATATGTATTGTACCACATCATTCTTCTGTCGTTCATTGTGTGGTGGTTTAATGTTGTAAAATAGTTTATATCGACCTACCAATTTGAGAGCGGGAAGTGTGTGTATATAATGCCAAATCATTTCTTTTTCTGCTTTTTCATTTAATTTTTTTCTAACGAAGGGTAAATTACAAGAGTAGCCCACTTTTGAATTTCATCACAAATTTGTCGCCATCTTTTATCTTATAACAAATTTATCCTCAAAATTTTGGTAGTTATCAGTATTCGTCCTAAATGACAATTTTACTCATCTTTTTAGTCAACAGATTGAAATCTCTAAGAGACAAATCTAACATTGACTTTAAATATATAATTATTTTTTTAAAAAGAAAAGAAAATATAAATTAGAAGTACAGACAATTTACCCAAAACAATTGTCGTGGATGGGTCACTGAGGTTGAGATGGTGTATTTGTATGCAACAATGAATTCACCGACGAACCAATCCAAAAGGTTTTTCATTTTTCGTTTTTCTCACAATATCAGATTTTCTTTATTTAAAAACGGCAATAAAATTGTCTTTCTGCATGGTATATAAGAACATTTTATAACTTGTTAGTCAAAGAGCTAGATACCAATAAATTATCTTTTAGGACTGTGAATACCTGGTTATCTAGACTTCAATTAGGATATATCCTACCTAACTACTTAATAGTTAATCTGGTGTAAAGTGTAACGCGAATTATATATGTCTAGTTCTCGTATGTATGCGGAATATAAATAATACCAGAATTGTTGATGCGGAAACTCAACTGGGAAAAACTACGAGTACTCTTGTCACGGGACAAACAATCCACTAACACAGATAAGAATTTAGTACAGCTCGAGATACTTAGTGATATCACAATATACACTAAACATTCAAAATGAAAACTTATAAAAGAAACTCTCTCTTTACACTTTTTAACATGTGACAATGTGCGTTGCTTTTCTACTCTCACTATCGCGCTCACACAAGAATGTACATTAAGTTTCCTAGAGAACACCTGAACTCATCGTGGGAAACAAGACCTCTTAAACCTCTTCAATTTTATGTGAATCGTCCCTCGCACATATATGATTTCCAACTAATGCACTATGCAAGGTTTACTAAACAAACACGATTTAGAACGCTAAAGTTCGTTTGCAAGAATAACTCTCGCGGATACGACAGCGTGTTTGTATCTCCTCGCGGTTGAGCTCTCAAAAATATTGCAAGAATAATTTTGCTCCACTCGTCTCTCGATCAATATGCATCGACCTACAAGAGAATAAATAGAATGGTCTTTGAATTCTTGTGCAAGACAAGAATTAAAGAGTCCGAATCTATATGTAAATAGAACATAAGGAAAGTTAGAATTGTATAATACTATAAACACACAACTTTCGTAAGTTAAATCAAACTTGTCATGCAAGAAATTAATACCTAGTAAAATAAGGTAACTAGTGAATAACATAAACTAGGAAACTTTGAAACTTGCATGTTATATAAAACTCTTGAGCCTCAAGCAAGGTACACAAGCCCCAACCTTCCTTTCGGCCAAGACCCTATAAAATTTGCATGCTAAAAATAATATAACACGTAAACAAGTCATGCAAAATAGGTCACAAATATTTTGACACTTAACAAAAATTAAGAATGTCAATTTACACATGATTTTGTACTAACAAGGACGAACACTGCTTACTACCCAAAAATTTGAGGATAAAAGTGTTACGAAATAAAGGTTGGATTGGAGACGTGTATAATTGACCTTTTCCGAAGCACTTATGTAGTAGATAAAAATATTTTTACATAAAAAGTGAACCCAAAACGTGACATTAATTAGAGCTTGTTTGATCTCATATATTTTCTTAATTTATAAATTTACCTATGACTGATTTGACATTTGATTTGACAACTGTTTAATTATAACCACATATTTCACACATTTTTACATTTTCAATACACATTCTACCTCTCTCTTTATTATAAATTCCCTAAATAAAGAGGATCAAACAAGATGTGACCGTTGATTAAGAATAATGTGATGCGTAAAGAATTTAGGGGTATTAATTTTATGTTTATATATGTCCATGTAGCATAACTCTTACGCAGCAGGAGGTTGCAATGCCACATAATGACCAAAGCCAATGTATCCAGAGAGGTAAAAGAGTTGTGCAATTTGAGACAAAAAAAGGCGTACTACAAAAAAGTTAAACAAAAAGATAGAATATAAAAGTCCTTTTTTTTTTTTTAATTAGTCAC
Source organism: Nyctanthes arbor-tristis (assembly GCA_963692815.1). Lineage (NCBI taxonomy): Eukaryota > Viridiplantae > Streptophyta > Magnoliopsida > Lamiales > Oleaceae > Nyctanthes > Nyctanthes arbor-tristis. The sequence goes on from CAVNYN010212670.1 coordinate 39,570, forward strand.
ATTACTTTTAAATCAATGTTATTATCACATGGTTCACATCACATGTTTATTTGTCAAACTTTTTGTACACTTTTTTGTCCAAATAAAATTATTATGAGGTAAAAAGATTTTGGCTCCCCCAAGCTATTTCCAACTAGCTTGTATTATTTTAAGCGCTGGGTTGGCACTTTAAATACGGGGGCTTCAGCAAGAGAAGAAGACACAAACACCACAGGTAATTTCAGCTTGTCCAACACATTAATTTCAGCTTGTAATGGCAAGATCACTGTCAGATCCTCTTGTAATTGGAAGAGTGATAGGAGATGTTATTGATTATTTCTCTCCATCTCTGAAAATGGCTGTCACTTACAACTCCAACAAGCATGTCTACAATGGCCATGAGCTTTTGCCTTCCACTGTCATCTCCAAACCTAGGGTTGAGGTTCTTGGAGGTGACATGAGATCATTCTTTACTCTGGTATATATATACAACTTCTTCTTCTTCTTCTTCTTCTTCAAGAAATTTAAAGTAGCCTTCTTTCCTTTTTATTTCTTATATACATACATAACATACTGAGACAAGAACAAGAAACGAGGAGTCGGCTACCTAAATCCCTTTTTAAACTTGTATTGTGTGTTACTTGAATAGTACCTCTTTTCCAGTTCATATGCAAGGAAAGAACTACCAACTAAATTAGCATTGTTCTTGGCTAATTTGGACTATATATATATATATATAAAGGGATTTTTTTTTTCAATTTTCCAAAGTTATTTGTTTTCTTGCAGATTATGACCGACCCTGATGTCCCTGGTCCTAGTGATCCATACCTCAGGGAACACTTACACTGGTATGCTCCTTAAAAAACATGTTATCTGATGATCTCTCAAAAGCAGTAAAATTGGATGTGGGGGAGAAAAAGGAAGTGGAATTTTGGTATTTATTTATGGGTGTTAGCTAGGGTTTTATTTGGATAAGAATTAGAAGAGAAGAATTTTAGAGATGACACAGTACAAAGTCCCAAGGTAACCAGTGGACCGGTACTAGTCCAAGATTGGTATTTTCACCTTCTCTTTTTGGGTTCATGAACCATCTCATCAGTTTTACAGCGGAAAGATACGAAGTACTTCTCATGTTGAACAGGTTAATTTCTTGATGTTTGAGCTGATAATAATAATAATAATAATAATAATAATAATAATAATAATAATAATAATAATAATGATAAATTAATAAAATAGAAGAAAAACTTACTAATAATAGAATATTTGCACACATTTAAGATTTCCACTGACAACCTTAATTAGTTTCTTGATTGGTTTATGATTCAGGATAGTTACAGACATTCCGGGCACTACTGATTCCTCATTTGGTATGAATATTGTTATTCTGTTTCTTCAAATAGAACTGAAGTATATATCTATATATCGTCCGAAGGTAAAGTTTGGATGAATTTGGGGCAGGACGAGAAGTGGTGAGCTACGAGATGCCTAAGCCAAACATAGGAATTCACAGATTTGTATTCCTTTTGTTCAAGCAGAAAAAGAGACAGGCAGTGAGTGCACCGGTTTCCCGCGATAAATTCAGCACCCGGAAATTTGCAGAAGAAAATGAACTTGGCCTTCCTGTGGCTGCTGTTTTCTTCAATTGCCAGAGGGAAACAGCTGCAAGAAGACGCTAAAATTATGACCTACTACTACTACTACTAGTATTAATTCCGACTGTAATCAGGAATTGGTAATTAATAATTCGCGTTCTGGGTTGAAAGTCCCCACAACCAATCAAGAATTAGTTGCACTAGCTAGCAACGAGGCCAAATGTTATCAAGATTAATCAAGTTCTTGTAACTCAAGGAAATTAAAAAACCCATCGTTTGGATTGATTTCTCTGTTTAATTTTACCAACTTTTCTCAAATAGACAAATCGACTAGATCAAGAAGCTAGCATGCATGCTGGAACAAATTAGCTATATATGGTACATTATTCTCTGGTTGGTATAGTATTCTTATGAGCTTGAACTTGACACTACCTATGCAGATTCCATTATTCTGCGTGAGAAAATCTTTAGTGTTGACACTTGAAAGAAAGAATGAAAGAAAGCTGAAAAGACGAGAGATAAATGAGTTACCAAAGTTTCGCCATTTTGTATGCAAAAGTGGCTGTGAGACCGACCAGCTTTTGAAGAGCCGAACACAGGACAGGCTATAAGACGTGTAGGGATATGTTCCACCTATTTTAAGCAAATCAACTATTTCCTTTAATTATCAAATATTTCTTCCTGTACTATGAGTGAAGTGATCAATTAGATGCTCTACTCTCACTCATGTTCATGTACCATCGCCTGACTAATAAATTAACTGCCCACTGCACACCCATATTGAGTTTTAAATATTCCTTCTTTTTTTTAAAAAAAAATAAATAAATAATTGTCATTTTAGTTTTTCATAATTTTGTTAATCACGGCCAAGCCATCTCAACTCTTCCAAGAGCCCAGTCTCAAACAAGAGATGAGATGATAAAAATGGGTCTAGTGAAATTTTACAGAACCAATGTTGGTGCCTTTTTAGAACTATTGAAGTAATTAATTAAAAGATAGTAATAAACAATTAATTTAGATATGTGATGTTCGTATCACATGAGACGATTATGAAAAGAAGGGCAACTTGTACCAAATCAAAGGACAATATATACTTGACATCCTTTGTATAGATGTTAGCTAGAGTTGGTCAAGAATGTCAGCATATATTTAGTGCATCAACAAGTTGATGAGAAGTAGCTAGTTTCCAATTCAAAAACGATGTGCCTTGGCATCTTTGCCCCTGAGAAAAAAAAAAAGGATCCACGTAAATGTTTCCCATATAACACCACCATACAAACATATGAGTTGTCCAATCAGAACACACGTCACATAAGATATGTAGCGTTTGGAAAAAGTTATTATTTAGATAGTGAATTGGTAGGGATATTTACAGAGTTGAATGACATTTTAACTTGACATGGCCATGGCTTCTTTTTTGGCTTATTATGTTGTTACAAATGAAGTACCTACATATACATTTATATATATATGTAGTGAAATTGCTCGCCTGGGTTGGGCACCCAAGCCTGCTTCTTTCACATCACATGGGTGTACGACTGGCGTATGCAGTGAAATGATCAATGTTTTTTAATTAGTTGTAATAGCATGAACTGAGTTAATAAACAAATTATATTTCTATGTTTGCTTCTTTTTTGTCAAATTCCATAGACAAAAACGATTGTAAAGGATGGGACAATACTCAAAATTTGGAAATTATTTGCAGAGTTATCAACTGTAACATATTTAAAAGTTTTGACTTAGGAGTCGTTTTATGGAACATGCTTACAAGTTTGGAGACTATCGGTAATGTCTTTATTACAATTAAAGACAATAAGCTAACTGCATATATAACACTTTTTTTTTCTTTTTTTAGCGTAACCAAAAGTTGTTTTCTCATGTGTTATGTCCATTTGCCCCTCATTAATGTGCATTCAAAGGTTGATTAACGGAAAAATAGATGGAATCCATCATTGTGGACGTAATGCATGAATATATGAAGAATTAGAGACATATCGGGGAAAAAAGAATAGAGATAAAATTGTGCTGAAAGTTTGGGGACGTAGAGTAAAAATTACCTAACTTTTATTTTGTATACATTTTTTGAAATAATTTGATTGTGTTTATAAATTGGACAAATTAGCATCTCCAGCATGGATATATATAGTATAGACATGACAATACTCACACGCAGAGAGAAACACAGAGAGGAATTATAATTCAGTTTCCTCATTAAAAGCATCTACAATGGATAAATTTTGGACAATCTGCATCTTGGAAAGAGAGAGACAATTTTGAGTGGGTCTTTCTTCCACTAAGATATCATGCTTGTTTCCTAATACCTCCGTCTTAATTTATATTTGGTCTCATTTTTTTCTGCGATATACCAAATATATGGTAACATCTCTATATTAAAGAGTCTTAATTTAAATTACTTTACCAATCTATCCCAACTATCAATTTTTGAATTCAACTCATTAAATAGGGACAAATTAAAAACACATATCTCAAAATTTGCCTTTTCAGTACATTTCTTTGTTCTTGTGAAAAAACAAATTGAACCAAATAATGGGGACATAGGTAGTATTTTATTTTGTCTAAAATTATAGCCTAGATTTCTCATTAAAAGTATAATAATTTATTTTCGAATGACTGAAAAACCTTTATAAGCGAGATTGTTATATATATATACACCGAAATCATTTTGTCGTACACTTGAAGTAATAAACATAAGCATGGATATCTCCTCATGTAATAATTAATACTTGGAATATAGAAGATCCAACAATTTTGCTACGATCTATCTTGTGCCTAAACAAGAAAAAAAATTGAAAAATATTTGAGTCGTTTCGTGACAATTTATTGGTAGGGTATTCTAGGAAAAAGAATGGCAATTTGAACTAAGTGGACCAAAAATCCGCGGGCAGTGATTTGAATGGCCAAAAAAAAATCCTGTGAGTTGGCGGGACAGATTGGGTCGGGTAATTTCAGATTGATTCAAATCGGGTTGCCCTTGAGTCGACCCTTCCCATTTAAATTAAAAAATAATTTAAAAATAAGTAAAAATATGAAAAAATTATTAAAAAAATATATAAACGATCACCAAATGAGGCAGAACACTGCCCGACCCGATCCGCCCCTATTTTTTGTTGGTCACGGGCAGCGCAAGGAAAAAAAAAATTTCGTGGGGCGGGTCGGGACAGAGTCGACTTGAACCCTCATCGTTGCCATATTCTGTACTTAATTAGGAAAAATATAAAGAAAGTTTCTAATTCCAACTACATTTATTATGATTTTATAATTTGTGTAAAAATACAAACATGTCTATTTTAGTGGTACGAAAGTAGTGCTAACATTATTTTTTAATGTGTTTCTAATTCTCTCCTCTTTTCATTTTTTTCGCTCTTTTATCTACTCTTATTTTCATTTTTTCAAATTAAAATCATCACGCATCTCTCCTCCACATCGTCTGCATCAATGGCGTAACTAGGGGACCATGGTATTGGAAAAAAAAAGTTTAACTTGTAAAAAAAACAAAAAATATATATAGAGTAATTGAGCCGTGTGTACTATCATTCCGGCCCACCCCTTCAATAACGCCTAGCTCCGCCATTGGTCTGTATGTAGTGTACCGATTATGCATTGGACATACTTTTGAACAAGAAAAAGGAGAAAAGTCTAAGGAATCATCTATCTATCATAAAAAATCAAGTACGAGAAATGCATGCGATAGAAAAAGGTATTTCTCCGGCAATGAATAGCAGCGCATTCAATGGCTTTAGCTATTGATCTCAGTACAATCCCATTCCAACCCTTTTGCATGGATAGCGACTGTACATTTGGACCATTTCTTAGTACAGCTAATCTACGTAGATTTCTCTGAAATCTCTGCCTCTTGGAGGGTTACGTGTTCGGCAATGGGGGCTTAAATTACAGGGACGAACTAGGTTGCATGGAAACGGAAATGGGACACGAAACGGAACGGGGAAGTGGGATTTTGAAAAATATAAGACACAAAACGCTACGGAAACGTTATGTACTAATTGTTAGTGTTTTTTTTTTTATAATTTCAATATTCAACCTCAAAATTCAAAGAAAAAAAGATATACAACCTCAAAAAACTAATTAATATGATTTAGATAACTAAAATATCAAAATCAATTCAATGTAATAAAAACTTAAAATTCATTGTCACCACAAAATAATTATTGAAATGAAGTAATGCACAAACTAAAAAGCTTCAAAAAAGTTCAGCAATTAAATTTATTGAACATCATCGTCATCGATATCTATGACACTATCGTTGACATCATTGAATAACATTGCCTCCATCTCTGGCTCATCTAAAGAAAGACTTGCAATGTTAAGTGCACCAACGTCCTCAAAAGTGTCAGTTGGTCTCCAGTTATATCCCACATTTTAGTTTTTTCCCATGTAGTATTGTTGGTTTCTTCTTGACAAAAGACGAATGTTGTTGTGAACATAAACCAAATCTTCAGCACGTTTTGGAGTTAAACTATTTCTCTTCATTGAATGAATGTTCTTAGACTTCTTTCCCAATAAGAAATTTAATTAATTTAGTTTAAGTTAGTTTGAATGTTTATTTTATATTAAAACGTTAATGAAATTACCATCTATAATTTTTTTAACATGACTACAATTAAGTTTTCCTTTTCTTAAAAATAAAAATCTGAATTTTTTGTCATAAAGTTTCCTAAAAATTTCCGTAAAGTGTCCATAAAGTTTTCATGGAGTTTCTGAATTTTATTAATAATTAGAAAACTTTTTAAGAGTTTCCAAAACGTTTCCTAAGGGTTTCCGGAGAGTTTCGGTTTCCGACACGTTTCCGACACGAAACGTTAGCTTTTTTAGAGTTTCCGTGCTTCATAGAGGACCAACGTGGAGTCCCACTCTGGTATCTCGACACTAGTGTCCGCTCCTCTCCTCTTCGACGACTCGTTTGTTTGTTTCTTTCTTTTCAGCTATCATTTTCATTTGTACAGCCTCCCTTCCCTCCTCCAGATTTTTAGCCTATGGGGGATGGCCATATAAAACCAAGCAGAGGGGTTACGACTTGGAGTTTCAAGGCCTCACACACACACACACACACACACACAAAGGGGAGATAATACGGTTTTTCTATAGAGTCAAATACTGTGTAGAGCCACCAATAGAACATATGACTTAACTGTTTTTCATTGGTTTTCGGCTCTATATAAAAGTCCAATCTTGCTTTATAGAAATCAGCAAGATAGGGGAGAAGAGGGAAATGTATAGTTTGAATCTGAGTCTCCTGCTCAAAATTTTGAGTATCCAACCGCTATATAATACAATTCGAACCGCTGTAATGTATTTTCCTCTTGATTAGCCAACTCAATACTCCTAGAGTACTAAGTTTGTGGTGGAGGCATAAACGGTTTGTTTTGGGCGGTTTTTAATCAAATTCTAAACTAGGCCTCTTCTATTAGTTTGAAATTTTTTCAAACCAAACCATTTGATTTCTTAAACATCTAACAAAAACTATGTTTTTGTAGTTTGGTATGGTTTGCCTACTGAATGAAGTTAGAGGAAATTGGAAGAATTGTCTAAATTTATTAGGCCTTTTGGAAAAATGTCCAAATTAATTAACATTTGCCCCCCATAGCACAAATGACAATATATAGACAATAATGCCCTCACCATAGCTTGAAATTTACAACCTATACAATATGTGGAGAAAAACAAAATCGTGCAAGAAGTGAGAACACATTGAACAAAAAAGTAAAGAAAAAAACTAGCCCAGCAAAGAATTGAAGAGGTGATTCAAACACAGCTCAAAACCCTAAGCCCCAACTTTCGTCAACAAAATATCTAAACAAATCGATCTCGGCAAGCTGTTTCTGTTCCCTTCGATGACTCAGAACCTAGGACCCAAATCCATCCAGCAAAAAATCAATTTTTCAGAGGATGTCGGTTGAAAATCGATTTTCAAAGGACGTTCAGTGAACAACTGTAGTTGTCGATTCTTTCCGGCATGGTTGTAAGTCGGACGTCTAGCAAACAACTGTAAGAAATTCTTTCAACTTCCTTCGGCTTTTGGTTTGGAAATATCAGTAAATTTCTGTTTTCATTACTATTATTTCTGCTCTTTTTTGGTTTTTGGTGTTGACAACTTGAAGAACCTTCATTATTTTCAGGCTTCTTGTGTGTCTGAATTTTTTTCATTTTTTTCTATTTTGGGTGAGTAATACAATCTGCGAAACACTTGTTTGTGCTGAGATTTCAACATTGGAATAAGAATTAGAGTAGGGTGTTCTTGAATTCCATTGTTTCTACAAGTTAGCCAAGCTTTGACAAATGGCTTGAAGCTTAGCATTAATAAAGGGTTGCAATGTTGGTTGCTTAACCGATTTGATCTTCCCAGATTCATTTTCTAGGAGTAAAATATTAATATTGCAAATTCTAGTTTCTTCCAAATTGTGGTAGTGATTAGGATGAAGTCCAATGTCCAGAGTCTTACTATGTTTGGCAAGCTCTAATTATGTCAATGATGATTACCTTCGTATACTTGCTTATGAAACATAACATAGTTTTGCCATTTCATAGTATCATGTGATAAGTATGCTTAGGCGTTTCTTTTATCAGGAATGCTAGTTAATTACTTAATTAATTCCATAACTCAAAGCAAATACTTTTCAAGGAGAAGAAGCCTTGAAATAGATCTTGTTAAAGCCTTGAAAAGTATTATTTTAGTGATTCCAAGGAGAAGAAGCTATGTTAGCACATGTTAATTTTTCTTGTTGAATTCAATTTTATCTTTTATGAAATTAGAATTAATTTTTGCACCTATATGTTTAAACTGCTCCTTTTGTGAAGACCTATGTGTTCTTTGATGCTAAACCGAGCAAGATTAAGGATCAAATGTAAAATTATTTCTCCACTGAGCTATATAACCACTAGAACATAAGGTAGAAGATGAGAACATTCAACAACCTTAAAATAACATAAAGAGGGAAAAAAATAAGAGATTTTACCCTTTCCAGTCTCAACCTTTGAATCGCAACGGGCTTAAAGATGGGAACAACATCACTCCGAATAAAGAAAATAAAAGAATATTGATGATTGAATATAAATGAACATGTTTTTTCGTTTTGTTGAATTGATGATAAAGACTAAATTTCTATGGAGATTGAACATACAAATCTTGATTTCTCGAGAATTAGCGATATGTTAATGTTATTCATGAACATATCATCTAATATTGGTGGTGTTTGTTATGTGAAATTTTATGACTTAAATAGTTAGGTCAATAGAATGATTTTGTTAATTAATAATTGAAATTTATTGTGTTTGCATTAATTTATTTGTAGTTCTTTTATAATTTGGTATGTAATGTAGAAGCATTTAAAAAATGTGTTAGAGCAATACTCTTGTAGTGTGTTCATTGTGTTCCTATCAACCAAAAAAAGAAAAAAGGGAAATACCAGATTTCTAGGAAAACAAAAATGGGAGTAGGAGAATTTGGGAGAATGATTTGGAGAATTCTAGTATATAATTTTTTTACATCAATTTCTGCTATATAATTGTGGATTAGTTAGCACCAGATTTTTTTTGGTTAAAAAGATAAATATAGGTTTTGGGGCAATGATTTACAAAAATTTTTCATACATTAGTTGCTGATTAGCATAGTAGGCCTTGACACTCCTTTTACCCCGAGCATTGTCAGGGGAATATGTCATCATTTAATGTTCAAGTGGAAGAAGCAAGTAATAGTGACAATTCTGATTTTGATGTTGGTACAAAATTCGATCTGGAGATAATGGCAGGGGGTGGTGATGGAACCAAATCATTTACAGAAAGGATAAATGAATGTGATGATGATGGTGGCATAACAGCACAGTTACCTCATAAGCTTGACGATACTCATGCGGCTAAAAATCTGAAAAGGGCAACAAAGTCTACCACAAAACAGCAGTTCATAACACTATAAGTATTGCAAGCCGGCTAAAGAGAAAGGCAACCAAAAGTTCATATCATTGAACTCATTACACAGTAAAGCATGCCTAGAAGAGAGTCTAGTGGAAGATTATGATAACTTGTTGTAGCAATAGCCTATTACTACATCTTTGTCCTCATGCTAACCCCTTTGACCCTTTCGAAATGGCTTCTTTTGTCCAGCCTTTTGTTCTTGTACATTTTGCTGTGGGATGCTATGCACATCTGAATATGTTATGTGAACTATGCATACGCTAATGATGGCAGGGGATCAATATGGCAAGTTAAACTTGTTGCACTTGTTACTGGAAGAATTCCACTAGATGTAATTCTATATTTATCTTCAGCTCAAGCGTATTATTCTACTTTCATGTGATGTATCTAAGATTGTATGCTATAAAAACAATGGATCGGTTGCTGGGAAAATTCTACAATTCTATATAACTTAAATATAGTATTCTACTGCTAGTGTTACCCCGTTAAGTTTAAGGACATCACATGGGTTGCTGCAAAAATTCTACATTTAAGTAAATTCTACAATTCTATATAACATAAATGTAGAATTAGACAATTACAAATTACTTTAACTCTTTAAGCTAAAACACATTTCATCAGTTGTTGAAAAAATTTTACTTATACGTACAATTCAGTATAACCTCAATCTAGTATTCTATAGTTACGAATTACTTTAAGGTTAATGACTCACTTGGGTTTTTCTTAAGTAAATTCTACAATTCATAGTAACATAAATGTAGAATAATACAATAGCGAGTTACTATAACCCTTTAAGCTTAAACATATCATCAGTTGTTAGAAAAATTCTACATTTAACTAAATTCTACAATTTGGTATAACATAAATCTATTACTCTACAATTACGGATTACTTTAAACTTAACGACATCGCTTGGATTGCTGGAGAAATTTTATATTTACGTACATTCTACAATTTTTCATAATATAAATGTAGAATTGTACAATACGAGTTATTTTAACCCTTGAAACTTAAACACATTTCATCGGTTGTTGGAAAATTTTACATTTAAGTAAATTCTACAATTTGATATAGCCTCAATGTAGTATTATACAGTTACGAGTTATTTTGTCACTTTATCTTTAAACATCATCTCATCAGTTGCTGGAAAAATTCTTCATTTAATAAAATTCTACATTTCTATATAATCTAAACATAGTAGTATACAATTATGGGGTTACTTTACAACTTTAAGCTTAAAGACATCACATCGGTAGTCTACAAATGGGTTTAATGATTTGTCAGCTTCTTCTGTTTCCCTCCAACCATGAATGTCCATTGTATAAAACAAAATACTCATTGTATCTTTTAATTTACTTATTTCACATCTTTCAATTTGGACCATTGATATGAGTGTACTACATAAAATCACAACCATCCAATTATTTTTGTCATTTTTGCAAGAAGGGTGTATGCGCAATTTTACCCAACAAAATTGCCATTTTTCCAAAGTCTTATCTATTTGGCCATTTTTCATAACTATTCCCGAAACTAGTCTATTTCTCCAATTGTCCCATGAAATTAACACATTCCTAACAAGTTAAAACATAAGTATCGTTTAGAATTTTGAGCTAAAATATAAACACTAGTTGCATATATAAATAAAGAGTATCAATTCAACATATTAGTGCCGTTGCACAATAGAAGAGGATATTTATTGAAAATAGTTATATATAGGTTACTAATTTTACTTTTAATCGTGAAAATAAAATAATGTTGGCAAAATTTTTAGAGCAATTTTGGCAATATATTTAAGTAAGAGCATATTTACGGAAAAATAAAATAAAATAAAGTTTCGATACCATTACAAGAAAAATAGGATAGTGCTTTAGATATGTAATTTGTGAGAAAACCAAATCATTTTTCTGAAACTTCTTAATGAACACATTTGCTCAACTCGTCAATATATAAATTGGTTGATGAGGAAAGTACAAATTTAAATGCAAGAAGGGTTACGACTTCGCTTGCGATGTGAGCAATCAATAATGGAATCATGATTAGCTAATTTATTGGGGAAATAGAATGAAGTTATATTTAACGTTGGGATAATTGAAAGTTAAATCAAACTATTTCACAAGTTTGAATCAAAATTAAGTCACACATGGTTTGCGAGTTCCCAAGCCAACGATTTCGAGATTCACTTTCATTTTGGTTTGGCGGTTAACAGCCGTAGTTGTGGGGTATTGTGATTTTCATTTGATTGAATAGGCCTAGGCTGTGGTCCATTGAATAGGCCCAATGGAAACTAGGAATAAGCACATTGGGCCTTCTAACGGTCTTTAAATAAACATTAGTTTTAAAATTTTTAAATGCAATTCAAGTTTAAAAATATAGAAATATTTATATTACTAATAAAGTTCATTTAAGGGGAAAAGAGTGAGTGTGAGAACACCCGATGAACCATATGGTCCATGTGGCGTGTATGTGGACATAGACCATAGGGTGTCATAGCATATAGTCTATATGACGTCGGAATACAACTCGGAAAAGAGAAGAAAGAAGGAAAGGAATACCTATTACTAAAAGGCAACGGTAAGCCCTAACAATGATCATCTGCTAAACAATTATATGAGGGGAAATTATTCGGAATCCACATGCGAGTTCCCACTTCTCAATAATGTTTTGCCACATAGACGTGTGGTGACATAATTTCCCTAGACGTCTAGCTAGAAATCAGGACTAAGATAAGCTCACCTTAACTTCAATTATGTCGTTTTCAAGAGGAAAAAAGAAGAAAGGACGAAAACTTCAATTATGTCGGTAATTATAGTTTATAAAATGATAACCATCAATTGCCATTTATATAAACCCAATCAATTAATAGTAAATGTCGTACAAATGCGTTAGGCTAATTATTATTTATTTATTTATTTAGGTGAGCTTTTGCAATCATCAATTTAGAAAATGACAAGAAAGCAACATTTTTAATTAAGAGACTTTTCATTTGTTTTGTGCCCAAATTAGAGCAAATGGCATTTCCTATCTATGGCAACTAGTTGACTATTTATATATGCCATGTATGATTAATCATGTTGAGTTGTTGGCCTCTAAAAATGATTGTTCTGATTGCGTCTCCGTCATATAAGCTTCACCTATGTACTGGAACACGGAATGAGAAGCAAAGGTTTCCGTCGCAAAGGAGATGAGTCCGTAATCATCTTGTATTTATTTGTAGAGAATGATCTTGTATTTATTTGTAGGGAATGTATAGTTGATATAAATTTGATTTGTTATAAAAAAAAAAAAAATTGTAGTGAAAATTTTAGTAGCAGAGAACAAGCCCTAACACTTTGTAAACAAGCACCAACATTTCCCTTTTTTTTTTTAAACAGTTAAACAGGCACCAACATTAAGATTAAATAAATTGAAACTCAGTGATATAATTGTAATAACCCCTTATAATAATAAATACAGGCGCAACGAGTATCTATTTACATGTGGCTCAGAATATTGAACGACGTACTGAAATACTATATATTTCAAAGAAGGGGGGCCCAAAAATATTTAGTTTGTTCTTTGTGCTTCTAAAACTAGTTTACCTAATTAACAACTACTTCATTTACCTGAAATGGAGCAATAATACAAATACCTGCCCCCTCTCCACCCCCACTCAATAAAATTACTTTAACAGTTAGTTAAACCACCCGTTCGTTACACAACTAGAAAAACATATTAAAATATATCATCAGATAGTTGTGTAATAAATATGTAACATTTACACCTCTATAGAAAATATAAAAATACAAGTATACTTTAATTGAATCAATAAGATAAATAGATTTTGTAATCGTAAAATTCAAGATCAAAAAGATAATCTACATCCTTATACCTAATCTCTTATACATATGCAATAATAGGAAAATTCTATGATCATCATTCAATACATTCAAAATCATTAGTTCAACGACAAATGTACTATCTTATCAAATTTAAAATTTTCATCTCCATAACTAAACGTAATTTCAACGACAAATGTATAGTTTTTGGAAAAATGAAATAAGATGAGAATTCAAATAGAAAAATTAGTTATAATTTACATTTAACTTATTTAATCATTTTCCACCTAAAGCACCGCATTTTACACCAAATCTAAATTTTCAACTATCAAACGGTTCAATTCAATTGAAGCAATACCAATATGGATATGTTTGCGGAAAGAAACGATGTTTCTCTTACAATAAGAGAATAAATATTCAAATATAAATAATCTCAAAATTGGGGGACAGAAAATACAATGACATGGACATCATATTTTAATTAATTTGAAAATGGCAAGAATGACAGGGGCAAGCTCTGATCAGGTATGCCTCCCCCCATACCCGCTCCATTTCTACCAACCCCACCTCATACCCAGCCTGTATCCATTTGAATCTTCACTCTAAGATAATCTTCCTTCCTATGATGTATCATTCATCATTTGTTAGACTGCCATTGTGAGTTAAATGTCACCCGCCTCAGGGATAAGAACTTTTTTTCTAATTTTCAAAAACACTTTTTTTTTTTTTTAAATTAATGTGAAAGGTAGAATGGTCATTTTATATGATCCCTTTATAGTGAACTTTTGTGAGAATTTTTAACAAGTTGAAGACTCCAAAGACTTAAAAAAATAAGTGATGAAATTGCTATATTTTACAAAAATTACGCACCTTATACCCCAAGGAAAAGGTGTAATAAGCTAATAGCTTGTTTGATGCTCTTTATTTATCAAAATGTATAAAATTTATAATGATAAGAGAGATAGAATGTACATTAGAATTGTAAAAATTTAGAAAATATGTACTTGTAATTAAATAGTTATCAAATCATTGATATATAAAATTATAAATTAGTAAAATAAAGAACATCAAACAAGCTCTAAGATATGGAATGAGATGCTTTTGAACAAATTTCCTATCCCTTGATCTAGTAGAGTTTCTAATACATAAAATTGATTTAAATTTACAAGATAATAACACTGCAAGATAGATCGAATGGCAGGGCAAACGGTGCGGGTGAAAAATCCCATCTCTACCAAGATAATATCACATAAAAGGAAGGATTCGGTTATATTTTTTCGTGCGATGACCGCTCACGTGTCATGCCAGTACGAGTAAACGCAAATATATGGTCTAACCCATTACTTGTCCGGGTATAGAATAAAGAATAAATCTTCTACTTCTCTCAAATCTCATTAATTGGTCGGAGAGTAGCCGAAGAACCCCGAACATCCCATTGATCAAAATATGATCAAATTGTAGAGGCACATCAGAAGTTAGAGAAATAGTTTTGAGAAGATTGTACCATTTGCAAATCCGTAGTGGTTTGACAAGAAATTTCATCTCCGATTAAGGTCCTGAAAAACATTAAGGATACATGTTAACCATATAAGTTGATCACGATACAAACATCAAAGGGTGTATATTTTTAACAAGACGCGTTTATCTTACTCTCTTGGACGCGATGCCCATAGGGAACTTAGGGCTCGTAGTCGACCATAATACTCTCCGATCAGTAAGAAACATCTAGCGGCTTGTCGGACTGTCAATACCCGGTGCAACTGATGAAGTGTTTGTTGTCTTAAATTATCGGCCTATACTTCACATTTTACATACATTAGTATAACAAAACATAAGAATGCATGTATAGCTCACTTAAATAATAAATCAATACGAAAACAAACTAAATTTTACATTATAAACATAATAATGTACAACTACCAGATGAAAACTAGACAAGGCCAGTATAAGCATATAACTTTCTCATACTTTTTCAAATTTGAATTTTTTAGTAAAACTAGTCACATCCACATATCTCGTGAAATTCAATTATATTATACAAATCATCCACATATATCGGGAAACCCAATTATATTATACAAATCTCTAGCACTCTCTCTCTCTCTCTCTCTGCATAAAAATACATTTGTATGTGAATGCAAACAAAGCCTAGTAAATAATCACTATCAATCCATAATCATGAAGGAAGGAGCAATAATGGATATGGACCCGAGCACCAAATGCAGAAGAAAGCTCCAACCAAATTTTCTAAGGGGTTGAAACACCAATATTTGGACTGTTCTAATAATTGGTTTAAAAAGAAAAATTCCCCCCCCCCCCATATATATATTCAAATTATTCCAAATTACACCTTTAAAAAACTCTGCTGATAGGTCTAGTAACGGCTTTTATTGGATTATCCTTCCCTTTCATAGTGCTTTAGATAGTAATAATAGATAATTTATTAACATGAAAACACCCACCAAGTCAAAAAGTAAAATAGACATCTCCAATATAAAATGCTTCATAATGACAAAGGATTATGAATATAACAAGTACTGAATTTTGCAAGTCACTTTCAAAAAGATGATAAATAAAAATAAGTACCGTTAACAAAAACACATTACACAAGTTTTTAAGTTACTTTCACACATTAAGGGTGGCAATCGAGCCAAGCCTGTCTGGCTCACAAGCCCACAATTATTTATTTCCAACTGAAATAAATAATTTCAGTTGGAAAATGCTATCAGATTGTGTTGAGGGTAGTACTAGTAGACCTTTTTGTGGACGAATTTGACCATAACATTGGAAGGGAAGAAGATTTGTGAAAGGAGATGATCTGTGAAGACGGAATATTTTGAACGAAGACCAATAGAAAATCATTTCTTCCTTTGTAGAGAAGAAAACATCATTTATATATAGTCTGTGATAAGGGTTGAGGGCTAGTAATAGTTACCTGACAAACGAAACCTTCAAGATTTGAAAGCTTGCCGAGGGCAACGGCCATGTGATGCATGCCATCATTAACGGAACCACCGGCTATGGTATCGGTTAAGGATTGTTGTAATTGGTCCAAACCTAGGGAGAGAGCCTCTTCTGCTTGTTCCGTGGACCGTTTAAGGCTGTAGATCCCCACAAGTTGCTGCTCCGTTAAGGGCTCTAATTGCGCCGTTAACATCTGAACATCCGAGTCACAAAGCAGGATGACATAATAATCAAAGAAAAACAGAATGCAAGCAGGGGAAAGGAGCTGAAGCAAGAAAACTTTGAACTAATAGAAAATGTTGATTCTAACCTTGATGAGTTCAGATGGACGAAACCCGCCCATCCAAAGAAAACAACGTTCAGCCAGAGTGGTCCACATTCCGGTTATTATATGAAAGATATCAGATTTCGCGGCCACACCTTTTAGCCGAAAAATTTCATCATAGTGTGCCATGTATCCATCTAATATTACCCTGAGATCACCATCTGATAAATGTGCTTGCAATGCTGTTTGAATCTCTGATATATGCCTATGATCCTCGTCTAACCATCTCGCGTATTCCATATCAAATATTGCAGCACCTATAATAATGACATAAAATAATACATTACTGTTTTACATTCTTATGTTCTAAGAAATCGGTGCAAAGTAATAGTAGGCTATATTCCCTATCTCATTTGTTACACCTATAAATGACGCGGCAACCACGTGGCCTATTAGGGCTCCACACTACTTTCTAGACACGACAATGTTATTATTAGACCGAGTCAAATGTACCTTACGTGAATCTTCATATAATCCAACTAGAGTGCCACATCTATAATTTGATCTTACTTAAATTTTTTTTAGCTTTCTTAAGCTTTATACACGCAACTAATATCTTCTAGAAATATTTGGTTTAGTGAAGATTGCAAGTCGTAATCTTTCATCAACTCTAACAAGGCAGCCCAAAAGTTGAAAGAAAAACATAGAACACTTGTTCTGACCATGTAATTCCTTGTGCAAAACAATGTTAATTCCTTGTGCAAAACAATGTTAATTCCTTGGCATATTTTAGTCAAGAAATAGAAATTATGCCACCCGTCGTCCAATATAAAAGCGAAGAAAAATCAGCCTTGGAATTTGTTGTTTGCTTCATTTGACCAAAAAATGGATTTTCAGAGGATTTGGATCAACAAGGATGCTGCCCAGGGTCAAACAGTGGATAGCTGTAGGTAAAAATCTAGCTGTGTAATTATAGGATAGATATCTTTGACTTTCTTTACTCAATTAAATAAAGATAATATTAACAAGGCACATATTTCTACTCATTTTGAGTAATCACCTGATGAAAAATAATTAATTAGATATTATTGAAATTTGAATTGACCATCCAGCTCTAATTTTCTAGTTGAAAGAGCCCTTCTCCTAGGTAAAATATTTTAAATTAAATATATCCTATTCTAAGAAGTTTTTCTAGAATTATTCTTAACCCGCAAGACGTGTCTTTTTTTCTTTTGATTTTTTTTTTTTTTTTGGTTTGGGTGAGCAGTGGGCTAGAACACGATTTTTAGTCTATATACTTGAGGTAGTGCTCGCCAACGGAAATTGAGGAAAATTGAAACAAGTAGATAAACTGAGCAAATGGTTAAGACATACCAGAGCCAATGTCGCCACCAGCCCCACCTCCTCCCAAGAAAAACCCCTGCAATTCATTTCATTTCAGGGAAAAGGAGAACAGAATCAGCAAATTCAATACATTAAAGTTTACAAGTATCATTAATTTTTTCAAAATAATTTCATGATCCTCAATAAAGAGGTTGTTTACTTGTGATCGTGCTCTTTGAAGGTCCTGCTCTAGCTGTGCTAGCCTTATTCTACTTGATTCTAACTGCTGTACGTAAGCCTGAAATAATAAATAATTCAAAACATGTAATTTATCATAACAAGAGGGGGGGGGGGGAAGAATTCAAAATTTGCAGAATGGTCCTTCTATGTTTCTCATGAAAAATTAGCACCCCCACCTTTTTTCTAAGCCTGCTCTTCTTTGCTGCTTCGCGATTTTGAGCCAAACGTCTCAATGTCTATGACCATTCAAAAGAAAAAATTTTGTTAACTTCATCTAACTTTCTTCCGAATTTCATTTATTTATTATATGAAGAGAGGCCATATGTGATGGGTGCTGACCTTAGCATCAAACACTCTCTCTGAATTAGAACCCGCTCCCCTTCTCTGCACATTTGAAAAATCCATTTTCCTTAGACAGGGTAATAATGCTCAATATATGCATATTTTTGCAATAACCAAAAATCAAATGTGTAAAATTATTAGATACTGTGTAGGCATTTCCAGAATCCATGATGCTGATGTCTATGCACTGTTCTCCAGAATAATGATGAATATTGACTAGAGCTTACATGCAATAATGATAATAAATATTTTTCAATAATCACTAGTCATTCATAGATTTTGGTTTCCCAAATTCCCAAAAATTTAATGCAACAATGCAAAAAAAGTCTCTTCCATGGTTTTGGAAAGAAAAAAAAAAAAGAGAGAGAACTTTCTTCAACTGATCGACTTGCATTCTCACTTCAGTATAGAAGTCCTCAAGCACGGTCTACAACGCAGTCCTTCTATGGTATCTAAAGAATATTGTAGTAACATATCATTGGGTGTGTTGGAAGCCCATCACCCAACACACCTAATAGTGTATTGTCACACTGTCTTTTAGACATTATGTTATGATGTCTAAAGGACACAATAGAGTGTCCCATCTACAACGAGAAAAAGAAAAAGAAAATTCTTTTGTCAACTCCTGGATTTTAAAAAATTTTTTTACCGTGGTAAGTATAGCAGATGAAAAGGACGAAGAATTATTATTATTATATTACTATAATATATATAATAATATATATAATAAATATAAAACTAAAGAGTCGAAAGTAACAGTAAAACTACTGTGAAGATTCTCCTTTTTCATTAATGTCAGAACATGAATCATAGAGAATCACTAGAAGACCTTTTGATTCATTTTTTTCCCAGCAGTTGTTGGGATTTGTACTGCAAGTGAAGAGAAAGGAGAGAGAAGATGCCACCCCTTTTTTCCCCCGGTTCTTTGGATTAGGAAGGAGGAGAACAAGTTAAAAAATACAAACACCGTATTCTGTTCACGGGACTAGACTGTATAATAATGCTATCTATCTATGTCCAAGACTAATCGTCTTACGCCGTTACTAGACGGACCCTTCAAGAACCGGGCTTTTGGGGGGAGTCGGTAATAGACACTCTTCAATTATTTCATTGCGGTCTGGTCTGGTCTGGTCTGGTAGTGGAAAGGGTAGTGCAAGAAGTACCTTTTCCAATGTTGGTTTGGCAAGTGATTGAGGCTGAGAAATCCCTGTTCTTGGGGTATTACTTCCACTTGTCATGTCAATTTGTTGTGGTATCTTAAGATTATGCATCTGATCAAGCACTTGATGATCTGAAGAAGAAGATGCCTTTCTACCAATAGGAGACTCAGACTCTGGCTCCACTCTGCTCCCACCCTCACCTCTACTTGAAAGTGTCTGAACTGCTGACCCTGAATCAGCACTAGCACTCTCTTCCCCTGATCTTGAACTCCCCTGTATATTCTCATTCAAGAAAATCAGTGACTGGAAGACCCAACAAAAAATAAAATATATTTGTTCCAATTCCAAATACACTCGAGGAAAGGAATTTACTATTGGGGTGTGATGGAATCTGAGAGGCCAAGAAGGGAACATTTCCAGAGTCGCTGCAGGTCTGCCTGTGTATAAAGCTGCACAAAATCACAAAGACAAAAATCTTTGAATATTTGAACTCGTGAAAGGGGAAAAAAGGGGAACCTAATCACAATTTTTTTCTTTTTCTTCACATTTGGTAGCAGTTATGGAGTTAGTAAAAACCATGCAAAAGCAGGTCAGGTTTCCTTGTTTGTGACCCATGCCATTCTCATGCTCCCCTTGAACATGATTTCTGGATTACATATGGCAAAAGCACCCCACCCCATCCCCCTCCTCTGTGACTTTTTCTCAATTAAGCAAAACCTACGTCAAGAAATTACACAAGTACATAACATTTACATACGTTGTTTTGATTCATTAACTGCTTGAAGCACAACAGCTTCCTCCAGCTCTCCAAAATCAAAGGCAGCTCCTTCTTGGCTTCTGAGGAATGAAAAAAAATGCGCGAAAATTCACTCTCAGCTTGAGAAGAAAGAAAATGTAAGATTCTGAAATGTAAAGGAGAAGAAAAGAATACATGAAGGTTGTGGTACTAGGAGCATGAATCATATGAGGAACTGCATAAGGGATTTGGCCTAATTCTGATAAAGCAGCCTCTTCAATTCTATGATTCGCCATGCAAGCGCTTCTTCGTCAGACCATGTCTTGTCCTAAAAAGAAAAAACAACTCCTCCAAGAACCTAAGTAAAGATGAATATCTGCTGGGGAAATTTCTTGCAGTGATTTTCTGAATTTTCTAAGGGATTTTCTTGGGCAAAATCCACTTTTTGAAGCAAACCTTTTCTCTGTAAACAAATGTATATATGTCTCTATCTGCTGCTTTTTCTCTCCTTCTCTGCCAAGTAAACTGTCTGATTATTCTGATGGGATTTGCTTTTCATCCCGTCTGGTAGTAGTAGCGATCAGATTTGAAACTCGTCCCCGAGTGAGTACACAGGATCTTGTCCTTGCAAATCTGTTTAAAGCCTTGTTTTTGTGGGGCTTTACCATCTTGCGTTTGGTAGCCATTTAAAAATCAATCTTCCGATCTAAATTTAAATGGCAATGATCGGGTTCAATGTGGAGCTCAACACTGGACTCGATAGTAATAAACTAATAATAGGGATGAGTGTGGAGCCGGTAGCAATAGTATATATTGGTTCATATGGTGGTGATTATTGTGTTAGGCTTCATATAAAATAGTTTTAGATCGATTTTTTCTCATCATTCGCACCTTCGTATGTTTCCGGAATTGCCCTTGGTCAACGGTTGACTAACGTCTAAAATGGATGGTTTCCGTCCATAGAGACATGGGGGAGGATTTTAGGAAAGGTTGAGGACCCCAGGAATAGAATTAAAGGTTAGGAACGTAATCTGTTAAAAGTAAAAAAGTTAGGGACGGTAGCTGCAAATTACCCTAAATGTAATCACAATTATTTTCTAATTATTTTAAAGGAAAAGAAAATGATAAATATAAATTGATAAAGTCTACGCTGGTGTTTTAATGCACATATAAGTGAGTATCCCACTCCTTGCTTAATACTTTAAAAAGACAAGTGCCCATCTAACATAAAGTTAGAAATTGTGTAGTTAAAATTAGGGTAATTTTCAGCTAACATCCCCAACCTTTCAACAAAGTTGAGATTATGTCCCTAACATTTAAATTTCGTTCTTTGGGTCCTCAACGTTTGCATAAATCTCCCACCAGGTCCCTACTAACAAAACTCGTTAAAATTGCAGTTTGCCATCCGTCTTAGAGCCAACTGGGAAAACTGACTGAAGGGTATTTTTGGTACAACAGGCTCATACAGCTTCCCTCCAAATCCTTCGTCCATTTCCCTCCAAATATATATATATATATATATATATGGCCATTTGCTAGAGCAGCATCATCCAAAAAAATTTCCTATATATCAACTCCTTGACAATGGCAACTCCAGAGCGAGCATGTAAGTTTAGAAGTAGAATGCAGATGAAGACCTCATGGACAGATGTAAACCTAGGAACGAGGTTCTATATTTGTGAACAAGTAGTGGTAAGATAAACACAGTAAACATGTAAATATTGCTTAGTTCTTCTTGTACTAACTCTCTATCTTTTAGGGACCATATTGTGGACAACTCTTCTGGTATGACCCGCCAATCTGTGACTGAGCAAAGATGGTGATTCCCGACCTTCTAAGATCTATGGACCGATTGGAAGCCCAGATCTGTAAATTGGAGCGTGATAACCACAAATTAGAAGATGAAGTAATATGGCTTCAAGAAGAAAACAGAAGGATTCGGTCGGGTCGTGGGGCGTTGGATAATTGGGTGGCAAAACCCAAACTGCTTATTACAATGGTAGTCGTGCTTCTCGTGTAGAAGCTGTTGATGTAGGATATGCTATATGTAATTGGTTTGCTTGCTTTAACTCTTTGTATTTATTCTTATGTGGGCCTTATGTTATTGCCCAGTTTTTATAAATAAAGGTCTGAAGCTTTCAAAGTTCTTGCTGTTTGTTTCTGCAAATAAGATAGTTAATTAGTTGGTGCAAATGAGAAACGTTGGGGATGTAAACTGTAACAAGTTTAAAAGGTTGATGACCTTATCTGTAATTGAATACAAAGGTTGGGGACGTAATGGGTAACATGTTTAAAAAGTTTGGGACATATAGTTTAACAAGTTTAAGAAAAAAATCTGCAAGAGTTCTCTCAGTAAACTCGGTATCTACCAGTTCCTGTTACACTTTCAAGGTTGAAACAATCGAAGACAACCACAGATCCTCCTACATCCATCTATATTTCCAAAGCAACAAGCTAGTGACATCAATCACACCACATCACAAGATCTCAGCCAAAAAAAATGTATAGTAAGCTATGTTCAGCATGTAATCACCAAGCAACACAACCGAAGAGAACATATGAAATAACCTTTGGAATTTAACCATCAGGCCAACCATTAAGAGTATATATAACTTTTTAGTGTGATGCTTCCATTACTTTAACAAAATCAAAATGGCAAAAGTTGAGACTGCCATAAGTAATGTTTTAACAGTTTCTTGAACAGAAAGGCCAAAAAGCTGATGTAGTTAAATCCAACAGGAAGCAAAAAGTGTCAAGGCACACGGCTGTGAGCTTAATCTTGTGATGGCAATGGGTTCCCATTGCAGTGACGCTTGTTGCGACCAACATGTCCACCATTTTTTCACTTCATTTGCATGCCATGGCGGCCTCTTTTCTTGCTTGTTGCTGGTGCTTCATCTGGCTCGCGCCGTCTCACTTTTTTTTTTCTCCCAGGTTGCTTGTGAAATGGAGGAGGGTGCAATGGCTGTTTCCTTTGTCTTCTCACAATTTTGGCCCAGGGACCAGAACAATTATGGGGGAATAAGCTTGCAAATAAACGTCCCAATGATAGCAACCATTGATATAGTCTTCTACTCGTAGTCCTGCTTTGAAAATAGCCCCAACTGCATGGCAGCAAGTAGGGTCGGGCATCGGACGGATCGGGTCGGGTTTGAGCCCAACCCGAACCCGACCCGACCAAAAATCGGGTTGGAATATCAGGAACCAAGCCGACTCGAGTCAACCCGACCTAACTCGAGTCAGATCGATTCTCGGTTTGGGCCGAGACACCAGGCCAAAAAGGCTAAAAATATTAATCCATGTATCATGTGTGTTTGTTCACTATTTCCTCCCAATTAATCCATTCCTGTTGTAAGACTGGGAGCACATGAAAAGAGGTGATGAAGCATGAACCCTAAAAGACACCACACTAACACCACCATTTGAAGGCAGCAGCAGTGCGGTGCGATGGACGGACAGAAAGCGGTAGCTTGACGGGATGGCTAGAACTCAAAAGGCAGCAGCAGAGCGGTGGGAGATCCGAGTGACACGGCGACGGCGACGGCAGACCTGAGGAACTCGGCGGCAGCGGTAGATCTGCAGTGAATGGAGGAATTTAATTTGGAGGTTTAGGGTTCATAACTCATGAGTGAATTGCTTGCAGTCAGTGATGGCAAGTTGATGTGTTGGGTTCAAGAATACACGTGCTTATAATTTTCTTTGTGACCCGTGACCACGCATCCACATCTTATCTCCATTATTGCTTGCTTTCTTTTTCTCCATTTGGGATTTTATTTAATTTGGAGTTTCTTTCATTGGGTTTTGTTTTTCCAACTTGGATTGATTGATCCATATGTTTATGTATGTAATGAAATTGTATACTCTTTTAAGGTTGTGAATGATTAGTATATCTTCTGCACATGCTTTGAAAGTCTGAATTTTTTCCCTTTATTTTTTGCAAGTTACTTACCTTCACGATTTTAGGGGAGAAAAAAAAACATGATTGTCATTTGTTAATTGGATTTGGAAATTCAAAGAAGCCAAGATCCAAAACAAAATTTTAGAGAAGAAAAAAAAATATAAATCTGCTGAACCAAGAACCAGTCTCGGGTCAAACCCGACTCGGGTTTCCGGGTCGGGTTTACTTGGGTCAAGAGGGTTCTAGCTGCTTGACCCGGAACCCGACTCGACCTGGTCGGGTTCCCCGACCACAATCCGCCACCAATCCGTTTGCTACAATGACCGACCTGACCCATTTCGGGTCGGTTGAGTCGGGTTTCTCGGGTCACCAGATCAAATGCCCACCCTTAGCAGCAAGGCAATCCTGTGAGCTGCATCATTTGGTATGAACACTTCCTTGCATCGAGATACACAATATGCTTCGTTTCTGAACCGTCCATAACCTCAAATTTCTTCGCACCGGCATGAGTGGCATTGCAATACCTTGCCTCATTTTTTGTCTTTTCTAAAATTCTACAGATCTTTGGTGCAAACTACTGGGACCACTTGTTAACAAGCTCTCGCTTTGTTGCAAGCCGAGTCATGAGATAAAACTCTAATTTTCTCTAGTAAGGTGAGAATTGGTTTATCTCTTGCTTGCACTATTGCAGCATTGAATGATTCACATAGGTTATTTAAAAGAATATCACACTTGTTGGTGGGATCAAAGTATGCCCAAGTCCACTGAGAGGTAGGTTTCACAGCGAGCCACTGGTATGCATTGTCATTCTCTTCTTTCATTCGGGCCATTTGCTCCTTCCATTCTACCAGCGTGATTGCCTTTGCTGCTTACCACAGTATCAATTTCAAATTCAGACCAGCATGCTTATCGTAGAAGTTTGTGTACATGTGCCGTAGACAAAACCTATTTATGCATTCGGACGCCACGTGGCTAATGCATCAACCACATCCTTCTACTTGTCGCTAATAAAAATCCACCCAAAGCTATTTTCCATCCCAACATCAACAACAAAAATTTCCATAAACCAGTTCCAACTATCAATGCACTCTGACTCGACCATGGCATACGCAATGGGGTACATTGCATTCTCCGTATCAATCCCCACAGCTGACAACAAATGGCCACCATCGTCACCCCGCAGATAACAACCATCAAGCCCACTTTTAAATCCTTGGTTGAGGGCACCGAGACGCACATAAATTCTTCTAAACTCCCTATTTTCTCCCAGCATCTTAGTCTTTAGCACAACCGTTGAGTTGTCATTTCTTTTCTTCAATTCAGTCACATAATCCACTAGGTGCTGATATTGCGCTGCATTGCTGCCCCTTATGATGTTCAGACACCTCTTCTTGGTTCTATAGTATTGTCCTCTAGATGGAGTATACTCATAATCCTCCTTAACCACGATTGTAAACCCCTCAAATGTGATCCCCGATTGGTTGCGAAACAACTTGACATAGTGCTTGGCAAAGAATGTAGTTGTTGCCCACTTGTTCTCAAAAGTCATCGCGTAGTTGTGCTCTATTTTGATGCAAAAACTCGATGTGCCATCAACTGCAGTTGCATACGGCACCCATGGACAATCTTTGGCGCGAAAAGCTCTAACTCTGGTCTTATCATTCTTCTTGATGACTATTGCTCGAGCCTGTTTCATGGCATACTGAATTATCAAGTTCTTCAGGACCTTCTTACTCGCATATACTAGCCTTGAAGCAAAGTAAACAAGTAGTTAATTGCACCAACTTAGATAACATCCATAGAACAAGTAAGCATCACAATATTGAAAGTATATCCTATTCATTGATTGATTGCCTTAGAAGTGTTTTTTCCCTTTTTTCCTTTTTTTAAGCTATGTTTTTTTATTTTTTTTTCAATTCATTTGAAAAAGTCTTCAGTAAAATGGGACTAGCTACCAATTAGTTAACTTGACAATGAACCTATTATACCAATCAGTATTCTTAGAATATCAACTAATAACAAACCCTAACAAATTTGCATCAAAACATAGGAATTGAGATTACGAACCAATCATCACAAGTTCAATATTTAGGAAGGATATAAACTATATCTCAACTGATTTTGTCTTCCTAATTTACAAGTAAAATTCTGTAAGGATCCCAATATTTGAATATTAATAGATTAGATGTCATAGTTAACTATATATAGTTGAGAGACTTGAAGTGTATATATGTCCAATAATTTTCATGCATGCAAAAAATATGAAAGAAAATACTTTCTTCAAATGGCCCTTCATGGCTGGTCTCTGGTCCAGTGTAGATGTACTCCGGTCTCCAGTTCCATGGCACAAGACCATCATCGCTATGAATGCTTGCTAAATCAGCTGAGTCATCAGACTCACTTCCCTCATACTGCAACTGGGATTTCGGCCTTCGCCTCCAACTGAAATTGTCTCCGGTTCTTGTTCATAATCTGAGTCGTTGAAAGAGTCAACAACTGGGTCAGGCTTGCCCTCTATTGCAGCATTATACTGGAAATGCTGTAATCCACCGACATCCTCACTTCGACCTACACCAGCAGTTTCATTTTCTGTTGTACCGTAGTTAGTGGCTTCTGCTCCATCCTCGAAGAAAGTGTGTGTTCCATCCATGCCATCCAAATTGCAATCCATATCTCCGACTCCAACGCCATCCATCGACATGAACTTAGTGAATGCTTCGTCGTCATTTAAAATGTCACGCAACGCGTCAAGTTCTGCTTCAATTTGACTACCACCAATATCTTCAGAAACAATCAAAGGGTTTGAAGCATGCAACTCTTGGCTAGTGGGAGCCTCAACTTGCTCACCCATTGACTCATTTCCATGAAATTGTTGGCTGGCTTCCACGTCATCTCCCTCCGGCTCAACTAATGTTTCTTCACAGTCATCGACAACCTCCTCAACTACTAGTACGCAATCTATACAGACACATCTTCCATGGTCAAAACCCTAATCGTCGACCTGTTCGATCAAAGTAACTCTTTGCGTGTATACATTTGACTCTACAGTTTCTTCAACCCCCATTGTAATGCACTGATGTGCCGGCTACTTAATCAAGTAAACTTCAATTGATTTGCAAATCTCTAAATCACGAAACATAAATCGGACATCACTGTCTGTCATCAGCTACATTAGTCTGTCTCTAAGTGAAACCCTGGGCCGACGGTAGACATAGCCTAAAGGTTGTCAAAGGCCCAAGGTCTCGGCAATGGCATCCAACTCAAACCTCGAGAAAAAATCTAAATCAATGTTGTCAACATAATCAACCTTTCCTCCAGCATATATGTCATTCTGTAGCTTCATCAAAAACACTCCCCCCGTAGAAACATTTGATGGTGAACAATGTCAAGCCATTATATGTTAAAATAAAAGGGATATAAACTCTTTACAATCCAGAAAAAGAGCAGCAAATCTATAGTTAAAACATAAAGACTATGGTATATTTAGTATGCTATAGCATAAAAAAAAGCCTAAGGTATACTTAGATCTCCCAAAACTCTATTCTAGCTGTGCTTGACTTGGAATCAAAACTGAGAATGGAATCAAGCCACAATCAAGCCACTAACTGATTTTCTTAGAAAAAAGATGCAGAACAGATTTCTTTATCTGTGGCTGGTTTCTTCAAGAATCTGTAGAGGAATACAGAATATGGAGGGGGAAAAGAAAGAAGTCACCCTACTGCTTAATCCTATCTCAGCAGCCGTGGCAATTTTACCCATTAGCAGCCTACTGTCGAAACTCGTAACCGTTGCTACCCAACTCGGAACCATTGCGACCCCAAAAATAAAATAGAGTGGAAGTGCCGTGGTTCCCTTTTAGACCCCACAACCAAAATCTACCCTTAAGCAGTACAGATTTAAGCCATATTCATCACATTCCCTTATCAGAATAGGTGTAAAGCACGATTTTTCGCATGATTTAATAGCTTTTACCGTAGTTTGGCGATACCTCCTCCTCTCTTCGCAGAGTGTAAGTCATCCCCGCTTGGACACTATGTCGTTAAAAGCCCATCTATGGAGTTCCAGTCGTTTTTCCTCGCTACAAAGATCCTCCGGTCAACTGGGATGGATGAAATCGCCTGTTGGTTTCGACCTTCAGTTGGAGTAGATAGTGGTTTCGTGTTTGAGTTGGGTATTGGAATAGGGCTCTATTATTTGATTGCTTTGACAGACGTAAATCATTAGAAGCTATGGGTATGAGATTCTTCCATTGTACCAAAAATACCCTTCAGTTGGTTTTCCCAGTTGGCTCTAAGACGGATGGCAAACGACAGTTTTAACGAGTTCTATTAGTAGGGACCTGGTGGGAGATTTATACAAATGTTGAGGACCTAGAGAACGAAATTTAAAGTTTAGGGACGTAATCTCAACTTTGTTGAAAGGTTGGGGACGTTAGTTGAAAATTATCCTTAAAATTAAAGGTTAGGAACTCAATTGCACTTTTTAAAGAAATTTGAAACCTTAAATGTAATTTATCATTAATATTAACAATAAAATATTTTAGAGTAATGATATACCTCCATATTAGTTCGTCGGTCAGTTTAAGTTATCATTTAGTTCATCGATTGTATATTAATTAATAAAGAACGTAAAACTGTCAATTAAATCATTTAGTTTGTTTGAAATTTAGATTTTTTAAATGTAAAACTGTTAATCGATGAATTATATTCAAGTGGTTTTTTATTTCATGGATATGTAAAAACTTATGCCCCTGTGTGATTGTCTTCTTTCTAGGGTAAATTGTAGTAAAGGTCCTAACCTTTGCACGTATTTACGTTTTCATCTCAACCTTCAAATCTAGACAAGTAAGTTTTCATCTTTTGCATCATTTGCAGTTTCATCTAAATGATATATTTAATTACTAAAATGTTAGGATCCGTTTGACAACCATTTAAATAGAATTGTATTATAATTGAAACTAAATTTTAAATTCAAGTTACATAAAAATACAGAAAAATCTCATGTTTGTGTGTAATAACAAAACAGTTATGTGATACTTAATTTTAAATTTTATAATTACACACGTGTCACTTTTCTTTACAAACACGTCACTTTCAGTACTCTTAAATGACGTGAACTTAAAATTTAACAGTAATTTTCTATTTAAATAGTTGTCAAATGGTACCTGACATTTTAATGATAATAGTGCAACTGAACAAGATAAATAAAAATTTTAACAAAACTGACACATGGCAGTATAATGTTTTTTAACACATCACATTAGTTTTCAATCAATGGTATTCACATGGACCACATCTCCATTTTGTCTAACTTTTTGTCCTTTGTTTTGTCCAACTAAAATTATTCATTACCGAAAATTGAAAGTTTTCATCTAAGCACCGTATTCAATTGTTAAAATGGGCACTCTCATCACATAAGCTTGTGGGGGTATCTTCTGTGAGAGAGTGCTTATTTTAACAAGTGAACATGATATTCAGTTGAAAAAAAAATACATATATTAAAATTATCTCTATAGAGTCTAATTTACCCCGTGGATCGTCGATTCACTTCCCGTAGGATAATGAAATGTAAGACTCCATACCAATCATCAATATTCGCTTCTTTTTTGGGGACATAGGGTTCCTTTTAGAAATGATAATGAAGGTAAAAGTTGAAGAAAAGGGAAGATTTAAAGATGCTTTCATTATCTTATTATCCTTCAAAAGGTTATATTTTTGGTTGGAGAGTTTACTTTGACAACTCATGGAGTCATGCCTTTTTTCATCAACAATAAAAGAGTGACATTATTTTGTAATTAAATTAAATTGTTGCGTATATATAGCCTTTGCAACCGAAACACTAAATTAAAAATGACGAATAGTAAAACCCACTTGTCCACATTATTAATTTAATCCAAGCTTTGAAATGGATTTGTTTGGTATTATCCGCTTAGTCGATGGGTCAACATCCCTTCCCTGTCATCGCCTAATGCCATGCCCTTCCAAGATTCCTTTCCCTCAATAGAAATTGTTTTTACGTATACAAGTTTGGTACCTCCATAATTTAAAAGAGTATTACATCAAAATAAAGCAAAGAAATGATTCAAATATAAACACATACTAGTAGATGGAACAACATTTTAGTACTCTAAGAGTAGCGTACTCCGTCATGTTAGCAAAATCAAGAACCAATATGTGAATTTATGAGACTCAGTTTATTGTTAAGTTCGGGACCTTAAACACGCTCTTGATTGACCAAGAGTACTCTATTTTTGATACTCTTTATGTACCAGATTTTTTTTTTTTTTTTTTTTGTGTAGATGATGAGTTTGAGATATACAATGCGTTTGACAACTGAATTGTTTATAAATTGGTTTATAAATTGCTACGTGACATCATTTTATTAGTTGTTTTCTCTTTACACCTACGTTTCTCGCATTACCTCAATGTCAATCTAGTGCTCATGATACTCGTGGCATGTATGGACCTGGTTTCTTCTTTATTTCAAGGGCCGATGACTTATATACACGTGCTTACGTTGACTTGTCCAAGTGGTACCAAGGATTGTAGTCTTAACCCATAGGTATAGGGTTCGACCCTTAAGAAACACGATTCTCACTAGAGAATTTACAAAATTGTGTGAGACCCACTCAAAGTGAACATAACCGTAATTGTTTATGTAATCACACATCACAAGACACAACGAATACAATTTGTTGTTCTGAAAACTACCCCTGATGACTTAAAAAGAAAAACGCAACATTTTAACCATTTCAAAGAAACTCATATTTGTGTTCTTGGAAGGAGTCCATGAGAGAGTGGAGTCAATTGCATCCCCCTCATTAATTAATGGTCCATTTTCATGCATTATATTAGGTATTGTTTGTATTGCTAGACAACATCCATAAATTATACCCTTCTTTTTTAAAGTTTGAAAACCGTTGTGCAAACTGCCCTTTTGTACATGATAAGGATTTTGTTTCTATTATAGCCAATAGTTGATTGAATATTCATGAATATGTTTCCTTGTGGTACACCAAAACCAAATTAACATTTCTTTTGATTGGGGTGGGGCTTGAGTTAGACAACATTTGTTAATAGACCCATATTTTCTTTAATGGAGAGGTGGATTAGGATATATTATTATTATTATTATTATATACATTTTTGTTCTTGTGCCACCTTTGCTGGCATGATATGCTCTCTGCCAATAATTCTCTCTCCTATACATAATCACTGATTGGTCCCCACAACGTGATTGGTGTGCAATACTGTTTAATAGACAAAACGAATAGAAAAAAAAATGTTCTTAATATTCAGTCTAACATACTATATATTCAATATTTATTGTCATCTTTCTATAAAGGAGTAAATTGATCTAATGTATCAATAATAGTGTATAAGTTTTTTCCGAGTCATAAATGTTTGATGAATTAGGTGTCCGTACGTATTATGAAGACATGAAAGCCGATACAAATTCTTTTCTTTTCTTTTCTTTTTTTTTGAAGGAAAAAACGAAAGAACAGATTTTGGGGGTTTTGGGCGCGGGGGCATGAAGAACATGAGTTCCAAGGATCTTAGCATTCTTCCTTTAGAAAATTATGGTGTGTTAAGATGTTTTAGATACTGCTTTGTCTCTTAAAAGTTGATTAGTATACATGACATATGCTGTAAGCATGTGTTTATAGCTTAACCAATCCTGTTTTGGTTTGATTAATTAATAATCATTGCTTCTCACTAAAGTATAAAAGAATGTAGCATGATCTAAATTTTTGCATATTTATGATATAAAAGCCAGAAAAATATCACCGAAGTCAAGTAAAGCGACCCATTCATATATTAATGAATACATTTCATGAACAATAACCCTGATTTGAACATTGTTCTTTCTTTTAAAATGTACGAGAAAAGTGAGATATGGGGATAGAAACTCTCAACTTTTAACATGGCATACTTTTTAGTGATTTTCAAAGGCTTATCTTATATGGTATATAAAAGATAGTATGTGACATATTAAAGCAAAAAGATAATTAAATTGTGAATATAATTAAGTCTCTTTGGGGAAAGGTATAAGTGATAAAAAGCCCATCATGTTCCCTAATGATCAATCATTCGTCTATTATTTATCAGCATGGTCATCGACTTATCTCCCTTTGCAATTCCAATTTTGGTATCATTTTCCCACATATATCTGGTAATACTTTTAACATATTATTATTGGCCCTCAATGGTAATTTTTATTTGAGTTTCCTTTTTCTTTATAATGGAAGATTAAGCCATAAATATCTCAACTTTCTAATTTTCTTTTAAAAGAATATAAATTTTGTTAATGAGTTCACATTTATTAATTTTTTTTTCAATTATCCTACTTCCATCCCTTAAAGATAGTCAAATTTCATTTTCCGTCTTTCCCAAAAATATAAGCCACATTCTTTTTAAAAATTTAGTTGAAATATTATTTTTCTTATATACCTCAATTTAATATGCATTGCTAATTTGCTATTAACAAAGTAGAATTATAGCGTGCTTTTGGCAGTTTTATGTGTAAATAAATTTAGGATTATTCTATTTGTACAAATGAGTATATAGATGCATTTACAGAAAGAATGTAAAATTACAATTTCACCCTATGTTGTGCCTTAAAAGAAAGAAAAAATATATGGATAGAATTATAATTTTACGCCCTATCTGTATATCTATCTGTATGTGTAGCATTACTCATAAATTTATAGAAGTTAGATTTATAGCAGAATGCGTTGTGAGAATGTAAAGGAAGATTATTAGAAACTATGAAAATTTATTTTCTTTAGAGAAAATGTGTGGTTGGTATTGATTTGAAAAATTTGTAAATTTATGTAAAGTTTTCAAGAACAAGCTCGTTTTAAAGTGGACTAATTATAAAATGAAAAGGGTATAATATCAAAATTATCTTAAATTTACTTTTCATATATATACTATTAAATAAATGAATCAACTTTTCTTAATCCCATCCAAATAGAAAAAAAGGCTATCCTTAGGCCCGGCGCGCCCAGGCCTAAAGATATTTGGTTATGAAAAATTCTTAAGTTTTTTTTGAATTATCTTTGTTAAATTGAATATCTCGTTAGTAGCCCATGTTACTAAAAGAAATTCAGATTTGCCTATGATGTTATATACTTATATATCGGCTAATACAGCTAACTAGAAATGTAAACTTATAATCAGAATCTTTTAGTTTTAGACTCAATTATGAATTAAGTTGGATATCTGTTGAGATAATGTGAATTTGTGATTTATTATCAACTTAACAAGAGCCGATATCAAAGCTAACAAAGCCTAGGCATGCATGATGGATGTCATGTATTATAATGTGTTTTACATTTTTCCATGTGCTTAAAATTTTATTTGATTACAAGGATGAAATTTTTTTGGAAAGAAAATGTTTTCATCAATTGAATTATCGGTAATTGAATTTCATAGAAAATAAATTTTGAAAATTCTGTAATGTGTTTGATTGAAAGTGTAATTCACTTAGAAAACAAAAAGCCTATATCCTCAGACAAAAATGTTTCTTTGTTTTCAAATAAAATATGGTCACATAACAACAATGTGGAAAATGATTTCTAAGAAAAAATTTGTCAATCAAACAGCTATTAACAGTTGGAATTAGGTGGAAAAAGGGTGTTTTGTTTTTGAGAAAAAAGTTTGTCAATCAAACGGCTATAACTCCCTTTTGTATTGTAACGACGCGATCCACTTTTGACATGATATTTTCTAATTTGGGTTTAACTCATATGGTTTTGTTTGTTTTTTGAGCTTACACAGAGAAGACTTCATGTTATTCGGAATGAGTATCATAACTTATAAATTATTCTCATTGTTAGTTGGAACGAGTCTCTTTAACTTATAAATTGTTCTCCTTTCCTTTTCCTAAAGGATATATAATTGCGGCTATCACAATTTCTCCCAACGTTATCACTGACCATACACTTCTGTTCGAGCTATAGCTCTGATAACATTTGTAGATCGGAAGACCCAATCAATTTTGGCACTATCTTTGATAACATTTGTAACGACCCAATATACTTGGATATGATGTTGTTTGCTTTAAACTTATCGCGCCCAATTTTGTTTTCTTGGTTTACAACTAAAAAGTTTCATATCAGTTGAAGACTTGAGTGTGTTTTTTAACTTATAAATTGGTCCCATTTCTTTTGCCCAAACCACTTGGGATTGTTAAAATCTCAATTACAGTTTTACAAGCAAACTTTGTGTAACACATGAATCAAGCTAGTAATTAAGAAAAGTTTGTAAACGAAAAAAGCGGATGTTGCGATATTTACTTGTGGGTGAACCGGACTGGGTAAATTAGTTTACCAATACAAGTATGATGTTTTTAATTGCATGATAATTGAACATACCATCATTTTATTTTAAGAGTAGTGCTATTTTTAGCAATTGGTGATGGTTAGTATTGACAATAAAGGACGAGTCCACCTAAACATGTTTTTACATCGTTTACTGGAACTCCTAAATGGGCTAACCCAACTTAAAAACCCAGTACTCACGTGGGCTTAGGGTTTTAAGTGTGCCACATTCATCTTCTTCTTGGAACGACAATTTCCTCTTTTATTCTTCGCCTGTTTCTCAAACCCTCACAGCCCGGGGGGGGGGTTTCTTCTCTCCTCAAAAGGTTTCTTCTGCTATCTCTCCCATAATGTGGATGCCTGTGTCTGTGTATATATGGATTGTATATGTATGCATTTGGGTGCTACTGAAGTGTGACTTACTTTTTCTTTGTTCTTGACACGCAGAAGTTTATTCGGAAGATTTAAGAAGATCCTGAACCATGAGGTGATTAGAAGCTATGTCTCTGGGTTTTTAAATTTTAATTATATCTGAATATCAAGCATTGCCCTTGTGAGCTTTTTGAATCTTGATTATTGAGTTAATTGGAATTTGTTTGGTTAACATTATTGTACGTAAATGAAGACAATAATGATGCTGGTATATGTTTTCATACACTGAATGGTTTGCTAAGAAAATAAGATGCGAGTTTAACTATATGATGATATGAAATGTGACTTGTGATCAGTACTTATTAATTATTTCTGGAATGGTGTGTATTTGGGATCCCAATTTCCATCTTAAAATTACCAGGATTCTGGAGATGTTTGATATTGGGCCTGTCATTCATTTTTCCCATTTGTTATGCCGTGAAGGGTCTTTTTTTTTTTTTTTTTTTTGGGGAGGGGGGTGGGGGGTGTTCTGCAAATGTCTGTCATTTTTTCTGGTTACGAATATCTAGTACTTACAGAAAGGCAAAACTTCATCTTGCAAATGCCAATAGATAATATTGGAAAGGTTATTAATGGGTTTGCTGATGTATCGGCGTAAACATGCTGCAGCAAGCTTCAGAGTGAAGTCTTGAGGGAAGCTATTTCCCAGATTGTTACTGATGCCAACGAGAAGAAGCGCAAGTTCATTGAGACAATTGAGCTCCAAATTGGGCTAAAAAATTATGACCCTCAAAAGGATAAGCGTTTCAGCGGTTCTGTGAAGTTATCTCACATCCCTCGGCCAAAGATGAAGGTTTGCATGCTTGGTGATGCTCAGCATGTTGAGGAGGTATGCACGTGTTCCAAATCACAGTTAGTCATGTGGCCTGTGGGGAAGATTTGAATATCTCAGATGTTAGCAAAGAATAGCTTGTTTACAGTTTTGCTTATCGGACTTGTTAAAACAAGCTAGGTCTTTGTTATGTTTATTGTGCAAGTATAATTGAGTGGTTATGCACTTACCTTATTGAGTCAAAAAAGCTCAGCGTCTTTATGTTACATTAAGTAAAATTACGACATGACAAATGCGAGTGAATTGGATGTGTGGTTAACGCCTATCTATACATGTTGTGTAGCTATGGTTTTTGAGAATTCACAACCCCAACCATTTTTAAAATGCAATTGTGAAAACAATGTTAATAGCCATAATACCCCCCTCTATTTACAGCTTATTTCTCGGGAATGGTGCTTGAGCGCGCTTTTTTTTTTTTTTTTTTTTTTAAAATTAGTCAGCGTGGTGCACGACTTTCTCGAGTTTCTTATCACAGCCCGGTGCTCGAGTACTTTAACAGTTGTTAACTTGTTTCTCATTTTCTCAGTTGTGTTGGATTATGGTTGGTTTTTGCTTCTTTGATATTGTGTGCAATCTTTACATGCTAGATCCTTCAACTAGTAACACTCGAGAAATTCAAGCAAAGTCACTGACTTTATTAACTACATAGGAGTCTATTGCACCTAACAAACCTTGTGATCTTGGTTTTTGTCCTGGTAAAATTTCGGAACCACACATACTTGGCTCATCTTTGCACTGTTTGCTACTTATTAGCATGCATTTGCTGTAGTAGGGAATTTTTTTTTTTTCCCTATTGTGTTAATTATGTCCTTTTATTATACTTGTTATTCTCAACTGTTCTGCAGGCAGAAAAAATGGGTCTGGAATACATGGATATTGAAAGTCTAAAGAAGCTGAACAAAAACAAGAAATTGGTTAAGAAGCTTGCAAAAAAGTATCACGCTTTCTTAGCCTCAGAAGCTGTTATCAAGCAAATTCCCCGTCTTTTAGGACCTGGGCTTAACAAGGCAGGCAAGCACCTTCTAGGAGTACACATCTAATTGTGGTCTATCTTATTTTGTTAGTTCTGGTATTTTGATGGCAATTTTGCATTCTTGTTTGTGGGACTAATGATATCCCTCTATCATTTCAATTCTTAGCATACATGTCTTTCTAGAAGTTGTTTTGGCTTTCTTTTTATTATTATTATTATTGACAATTTTAAGTGCTTGTTGATAGTTCTTTTTGCATCTTAATACAGGCAAATTCCCTACTCTTGTGAACCACCAAGAATCTTTGGAATCCAAGGTCAACGAAACCAAGGCCACGGTGAAATTCCAACTGAAGAAGGTGCTTTGCATGGGAGTTGCGGTAGGAAACTTGGATATGGAAGAAAAGCAGATATTCCAAAATGTTCAAATGAGTGTGAACTTTTTAGTTTCGCTGTTGAAGAAAAATTGGCAAAATGTAAGTCCATGAACCATCCCTAACTTATATTGCGATGAAAATGTCTCATTGTCCGGCTTTTAAAAGTGATATGAAGAGTCCACGTATTGTGATTTGTGATTCCTGTAGGACCTTTGTTCTTAGTGATCTTTGATAATTCATTATCGGAATGTAGCTCATTCATTGGCTCATAAATTCATTCCAGAAAATTCAGCCTGCTATATTTTGTTATAACCTCAAGCATGTTTGGGTAAGCTTAAAAAAGGGGTATGTTTGGGTAAGCTTAAAAAAGGGGTACTGTTATGCACGATTGATGTGGATTCCTTGTATCATGAGTCTGCTAACAGGTTTAATTATTTTTAATCTGTACTCAGGTGAGATGCTTGAACTTGAAGAGTACAATGGGCAAGCCACAACGTATCTTTTAAGACGTTAATTTTTCATTTTGGAGCCATCAGGGTAGAAGTTTTATGGATTAAGCAGTCGAAGAGTTTACAAGAAACGCAAATTCTTGTCTTGGTTATATTTTTTTGACACAGCGCAACACATTATATTTATTGTTTTGATTCTCTGTTAAGGATTGATTATGATCAATTGTTTAATTTGCTTAATCACTGGAATTTGTACCTTGATCATTAAGAATGGCAACGGGCTTTGTCCAGACTAGGTACGCTATACTAGAACTAGGAATGTTCAAGCAACCAAACGTCTAGTGTCATAATGGTATCAGATAGTGACGTGAGATAATTTTAGTACATCACCACGCACTATTTAAATCACATCAGCGGTTACTATTGTGTCGGTGTTGTAACAGCATTAGATATTTGGTGTTTGAACATTTCAAGGTACTATATTGCCTGTTCAGTAAACGAGTACTTGCCCACCCCAGCTCCTTGGCACATTCCTGTTTGTGCAAATGCTCTTAGTTCGGGGATGAACAGAATGCGCAGGACCCATCCATATTATCTGTTTAGTATGAATTGGAACTTGCCCACCCCAGCTCCATCTATTTCAGTGCCTGACGTTTTGTAGCTCAAAGTAGGCAGGTGCCCTCCGTTTTAACAATGATACGGGATTCGACTCCTAATAATTTAAGTACCCTCAGCTCTGAGTTACATATTGCTAAGTGTGAAAATTATCTAGTGTCAAGAGCTAATACATTGGTCCTCACATGTACAATTGACCAATTAAAATGTGTAATTGGCATTTATTTGTGGTTTTTGGTCATCTGGCCCTAAGGACTCGTGTCGACGTCAAAGGGTTATTTAGCGGAATCAAGCTAGCAAGTAGCGTGTAAAGCAATAAATAAAAATATATAAAACACGACTCTTTGGGAAGTTGGAGGAGCCGTCTGTGCGGACGAAGGGTCATGTAGCCGAAAAGCACAAATGGAAAACACGACTGTAGAATAATAATTATTAGTTATAAATTAAAGCAGCTGTTAGTGGCTAGTTTGGGTCACTTTCACAAATTGAACAAGTTGGTAGGCAGGCTGCTAATTCAAAATTGTGGCACATGATTGCCTACCAAATTCCACTTGCGTGTTCAATTTCATGATTGCTACTTATTTTTCCTTTTTCTTTTCTTTTTCCCTTTTTTTTAATTAGGGTGTTTTTGATTGTCAAAAATTTTTGAGAAAATGGTTTTCCACATGAATTCCTATTTTTGTTATTTTTAATTTATATTTTTTTATATAAAACATTTTCCTTTTTTTGGTCAGGTGACTATATTTTTCTTAAAAATAAGTAAAACATTTTCTTATGGGGGTCTAGATTTTTTGTTTTTTTAAATAATTCATACTCTTTACAGTGAATTCCAATTTCAATCAAACTCATTGTAAGTTTCTATTCCATATGAAATTCAATTAGCACTAAAATATTTTTTTCCAAATAAATTCTATAGTTGTAATCAAATGCGCCTTTAATAAATTTGGCATTAATAGTTTAATATACAAGCACCTTTAGTAATTGTTGATAGAGAAGCTCAAAGAACTACAAAAATCTCATATGCATATTGATGTCCTGCTCGCGTAAAACGTGAGTCGTGATCTCATATATGCCAAATAATAATAAAGCCAAAACAGATGCAATAATAGTGGTGAAAAGTACAAGCACCTAAAAGAACTTTAATGGTTGATGTAGTTGTTAGAAAACAATTTTTTTTTTCCAAAAGAAAAAATAATCGTTTTCGAATAAAAGTTTTATTTGTAAGTATATAAATATTGAAAATCACGATCAACATATATTTATTTTGACTACTTGAGAAGTATCCATCGAGATACGATTTTGGCTTCTAGGGATGCATCTTTTCTCTTGGATTCTTATATTTGGACATTAATAGCAATTTGATACAATATTTTTTCTTTCTAGAAATTTAAAAATGATCTAATGTCAGACATGGGTAGCAAGCTCTATAATGTGACATACTAACACGCATTTTGCACGTTACATAAGCGTCAGACCGCCATACGTTTAGTATTGGATCATTACTAGACACAAATAGCACATAATGTTATCATAAAGTAAAATAAAAGAAAATAAAATTATAGTGATGTAACTCGACTTTTATATATAAGTCATTATGCTACTTTAGCTATGAACTCAGACTCAGTCGGGAATAAGGAATACGAGAAGCAATTAGAAACAATTAAAAAAATGTATAAGACAACTGTTAACAGTCAATTTTGAATTGGATTGAACCATTATTGTCTGTGTTTTAATTAAATAATAACAATTAAAAATTAAATTTTAACATTAAAATTTTTTCATAAAAGCAAGTTTTTTTCTTTTAAAATTCTCCCCACCCCCACCCCCACCCCCAGTTTTTTTCCAATTTTTTACAATTGAACCAGTTTTACCTTTTTTTCTTCTCCCTCTTTTTTTGTGGGGTGGGTATGGTTTGGGTCAGATTTTAGTACACATTTGTTTTCATTTTTTTTTTTTTTTGTGGGGGTGGGGTTATTATT
The DNA here is from genome assembly GCA_963692815.1 of Nyctanthes arbor-tristis. Classification (NCBI taxonomy): domain Eukaryota; kingdom Viridiplantae; phylum Streptophyta; class Magnoliopsida; order Lamiales; family Oleaceae; genus Nyctanthes; species Nyctanthes arbor-tristis. The sequence goes on from CAVNYN010212670.1 coordinate 79,812, forward strand.
GGTTTTGGGGTTATTCTAGTTGATGTGCCGCTTTTCTTAACAATAAAAATGAGAGTAATTGAAGAAATGTGGTGAAAAAAGAGGACAAAAGGGACAAACAATAATGTATGCCCCCTTTTTTTTTTGTTGCTTTATAAAATAAAAACATTTTTGTGGTTTGTGATTAACGATAATTTTCTAACACTCACACTAGGTATATCTATAAATGCTACGGTACCGTCATACATGAGTGCATGTATGTACGCAATTAGGATGAAGCCATCACTCGACATTTGGTTGTATCCAAAATTTATTTAGATTAATATTATTTGTCTATACAAAAAAAAAAAGGTTGAAATATCTATAAAGCCAAAAAAAGGGCTAGAAGGGGCACGCCCAAGTATAGTGGGCTTCCCTAGGGACGCCCTTGCACACAATATGTCTGCTGTCACACGTTTGTGTATGTATGTAACCTCCATTTTGTTGTGGCTTTCCTTTTACCTTTACAATGTCTCGTTATGGCGTTCAATGTCACACGTGAGTATATGTAGATCATGTACCATGCATACATGTACTAACGTGTGAATTGTGACACTGAGTCAAATCGAGTTTCGTGTATAGAGGTCGATTATCAATAGAAAATAGTCACGTCATATATTACGTTAATAGAAAACACGCAAGTCAAATATGTAATGTGATTGTTTTCTATTAATAGTCAAGCTCTATACATGAAATTCAATATGACTCAATAGAAAACTCTATATATGTTATTTTTTTTAAACTCCTCATTTCTAGCTGTCATAACATAATTGTAATTTTTTACAAATTTTCCTTCTTTTTTTTAATACAATTTTCTGGGGTGGGGTTGAAAATGGAATGGAACCCGTGCGCGGCAGGTTGATAGATTTAGGGCATCAAATTTCTATATAAACAGTACAAATTCAGTCCAAGTCACTGTCGATTCAGCAGAGTACGCCTCTCGACCCTTTTGAAGAGCTATCGTTTTCTCTTTTTGCAGATCCATCTCTTCTTTTCATTTAAAGCCTCGTTTCCTCCGCTGAGTCCGCTCTCACAAATTAATCAGATCTTCACCAAACCAAGGAATTTGAATTTACAACCCTCTGTAAGGATTTATATTTTTAATTACTGCTTTATGTTTCTTTAATTTCTGTAGCTTTGTTGGTTGCGATTGAATGCGGTGATTTCTGTGTTAAATTTTTCTTATGTTTTTTGGGTTTTGTTCGTCTATTCTGTTAACCTTCCCTATTTTTTTTTTTTTTGTTGGGGGGGGGGGGGTTCGTAAACATTAGAGTTTTGATAAAGGTGGAAACTTGCGAATCATGATTTCGGATGTGAACCGAGAGTCTGTTTACTTTGGGTATTTAGGATCTCAACTGATGTTGAAATGTTTGTTTATAATTCCTATGTACAAATACTTAGACAATAATTATATTATATGTAATGTGATTTGATTTGATTTGATTGTTTGAAAGGCTTGGAATGTAAGTTCTGGAGCCGAAAGTTCGGTCTTCATGCGTTTACAGCGATATCTGCTTTCAGCGAGCACTATAAGACGTGCTTAAAACTTCTTTTACTTCTATAGTTAACCGTACAGGTTACAGAAATTATATACTTTATATGCTTTGTTACACATCTTTCCCATCCACTCTTTTGTTTTTCTCTAGTGCAAGATATGGTTTTTGGTTTTGTCTCTTGTCTTTTTTTTAGTTTGATTTTGTCCGTTTTCAAAATGAATACTTTCAACCAGTTAATTGCCGTAATGGAATTTAGAATTTAGTATGGGATTAATGTTGAAGATTGTATTGAAACCCCACCAAAATTGTAGAAGTACATAAAATTGAAGTTTGTCACGGAAGAGTCGAAATTTTGCTAGCTAACACTCAATGGGCAAGGCATGATTATGGGTGTGAAATCATCATTCCTGCTCCGTGCTTCTTAATCTCGAGTATTAGGTCTTGATGTGGTACATCGGTGTTTGACTTTTTGAGAACTCTACCATGGAGCCTCGAGTGAAGAGCATAGTGCCACTCGCTCGTCTCTTCTCATAATGCTCCGGACATCTATTGCCTTGTTCCTATTGGAAGAGGATGGTATATATTCCATTTTTTTTTTGTTTGGTGAAAGCTACAGGGCAAATATACATGCTAAAATTATTATTGTGGAATGCATTCATGATTGCAGAATTGATCTTCATGGTTCTGTTTTGCCCTATAATGGCTTGGTCAATTTCATTTCTGCCCGTGTGGATCCAAGAACATTGGGATATGACTGTATGTTTAGTATCATTTTCTACCTAGGCCCCCCCCCCTTAAAAAAAAACCCCCCAAACTTTTTCCTTTTTTTCCCAATGGATTGATGTTTTCTGAACAATGCTGCAGATGAATATCAGCCGCTATATTGAATTAAATAAATGATGTGTTTGAAGTTGTTTCCATCTATTAATTGCTGTCTTAACCAAAGTGCAATCTGAGAATCACTTTTAGATTTGGGATTGATTTGTAGAGACTGATTAGTTTAACTGATGAATGTGTTTGTATTTTGGTTAGCATGGCAACTGCAAGGCTTCCCAGCAACTGCATGTTCAAAAGTGCACCCCCACAAAGCAGAAATGTGAGTGCCTTTGTTAAGTGCCCATCCTCCTTAGGTTCTGTAAAGAGTGTCTCCAAGAGCTTTGGCCTGAAAGCTGACTCGGGTTTCAGAGCATCCGCCATGACAGTTTACAAGATCAAGTTGATTGCACCAGATGGCACTGAAAATGAATTTGACGCCCCTGATGATTGTTACATCCTTGATTCAGCTGAGAATGCAGGAATCGAGTTGCCCTACTCGTGCAGGGCTGGCGCATGCTCCACCTGTGCAGGGAAATTGGCTTCAGGTTGTGTTGACCAGTCGGATGGATCCTTTCTTGACGAAAACCAAATGAAGGAAGGTTACTTGCTCACCTGCGTCTCCTACCCGACTTCAGATTGTGTGATTCACACTAATAAGGAGAGCGAGCTTTACTGAGCATTATATGCTTCTAGTTTCTTTTAGTCATAATGCGATGCAACTCAACTTTGCTTGCTATGTTATTTTGCATATTGTTGTCTAAGCGTCAAAACATGCTCTTTGGTGTCTTTTGGATTCTAGTTTTTAAGTTCTCTCTCTAATGAACCTCTCTTCTTATTTGTTGTTCGTTCTCTCTTGTTCTTGTAACTTCAGGGTAGGGAGGGTCCAGAATCAATGGTAGGATTAAAACAATTGCTTTCTTTTAAAATTCAAGGGAATTAAACAGGATTCTATAATAAAGATTTTAAGTTATAATATTGGATTGTTGATGTGTGTGAAAAATAATATAGCTGCTATTTGTAATACGACATGTTTTATTAATGAAGATAAAAAATGGCCTTAAAAAAAAAAGAAGAAAAAAAACTAAAGAAAACATTGAAGATTATTTTTTGAGTTTGTATTAGGTTGTATGGGTGAAATTTTGAAATTTGTATTAGGCTGCTAATGTATAACGAAAGAGAATATATATTACATCCGATAAAGATAACTTGAATAAATGATAAATAATAATACTTGTATTAAACCATTTATAGTAGAATTTATTGTTAGGCCATTTTTAACACACATTATAATTTTTAGACTTTTTGAATTTATAACCCTCGAAATATCTGTATCAAAACACCAACTTTTTCTACAAAATGCCCGTATGATCTATTGCCCCGTTTGTTCTTTTTTTTTTTTTTAACGTTTCTAGTATGTCTTAATGAAATCTAATTCTTCTTAACGACACTTTCTACAGATTAAATATTTTAATATATTAACATAATTTAGTCAGTGTATAAAGAATTGAACTGTCATGACCAATTCAATTAAAAAAATCAGGAATTGGTGAATATTGGAACCAATTTGGGAAGCAATTCGACATTGCGAGATAAATACAGATACATTTTATCGGTTCATAATTAAGTTTTTGTCAATTATGATCCATTAAAATTTTGAATTTTTTGAAGCTCAAGGCCCACAAACTAATGCTCTATTATGCATAATCATTCTCCATGTAGCTTAATATAGGCATACATATTCAATTCTTTTCACTAAATAACTAATGTGGGACTCCTTTGCTACGTCCAAAGTCACATTGTCAATCACCCTTAAAAAAGAATAAAATTTCAACTTTTTTTAAATCAAAAATCAATGTCGGAATTCAATTATAATATTTAAAAGTCACTTAATTGTACTTTTATTGTGGAGTTTCGTTAATTATTTGACAATTTTACAAATTTTAGTATTTATTTTTTAAGTTTTCAATTAAAACCGTTTATGCTCGATTAAACCCGATTCGACTTTTTAAACATTAAACTGTTAGCTTTTCTAGTTCGATGATCAGTTTGGTTTTTTAAATATTGGCGAATACTAGAACCAATCCGACAGTGTGAGATAGGATACGGTTTACTGGTTCACAATAAACTTTTTTTTTCAAGAATGATCAAATAAAATTTTGAACTTTTTAGAAGCTCAAGGCCCATAAATTAAGGCCCTATTATGAATAACCATTCTCCAAGTAGCATAATATAGACATACATCTTTAATTTTTTAATTAAATAATTAATGTAAGATTCCATTTCTATACCTAAAGTCACATTTTAATTAACTCTTAAAAAAGAAACAAAATTACAACTTTTTTTTAATGACAAATCCATGTAAAAATACAATTATACAAGAATTTTATTTTGCATACACCATGCATATTATTATGCATGCGTGTATATGTGTCAAATATTTAAACTATAAGTACTCCACACTTGTAGCCTAGATGTGTGCTATGTTTTTTACGCACGCATAATAACATGCATGCGTAGGTAAAATAAAATTCTTATACAATTATAATGCCCAACGATCACTTACTTGTACTTTTATTGAGTTTTGCTAATTATATGACATTTTTATAAATTTTAGCATTTATCTTTTAAGTTTTTATTTAAAACCGATTCGACTACGGTTCAACCCGATCCGACCTTTTAAACCTTGAACCGTTAATTTTTCCGGTTCAATGGTCGGTCCAGTTTTCTAAATATTTGCGAATACTTGAACCAATTCGAAAAGTAATCTGATTGTGTAAGATAAATACGGATAGGGTTTACCGGTTTACAATAACTTTTTTTTTTTAATAATGATCTATTAAAATTTTAAACTTTTTGGAAGTTTAAGACCTATAAGTTAAGACTCTAATATACATAACCCTTCTCCAAGTAACTTAATATATACATATATCATCAATTCTTTTCATTAAATAACCAATGTGGGATTTAAATTTCTATGCCCAAAATTACATTTTCAATGGCTCTTAAAAAATGAATAAAGTTTCAACCTTTTTTATTGACAAATATATATGGGAATTCAATTGTAATGTCTAAAAATCACTTAATTGCACTTTTATTATGGAGTTTTGTGAATTTTTTTACAATTTGATAAATTTTAGCTTTTATTTATTAAGTTTTTAATTAAAACTGATTATACCTGATTTGACCTTTTGAACATTGAACTGGTAGCTTTTCCGGTTTGGTGACTAGTACATTTTTTTTAAACATTAGCAAATACTGAAACTAATCCGCAAAGCAATCCGGCAATGTGAGATAACACGGATATGGTTCAATGGTTCATAATAAACTTTTTTCAATAACGATCAATTAAAATTTTAAATTTTTTGAAAGCTCAAGGCCTATATGCTAAGACTTTATTATACATAACCCATCTCCAAGTAGTTTAATATAGACATACATCCTCAATTTTTTCACTAAATAATCAATATGAGACTCAATTGCTATGCTCAAAGTCACATTTTCAATGACCCTTAAAAAATGAATAAAATTTTAACATTTTTTAATGACAAATCAATGTGGGAATTCAATTATAATGCCCAAAAGTTACTTAGTTGTACTTTTATTGGGTTTTGCTAATTATTTGACAATTTTATAAATTTTAGAATTTATTTTTTAAGTTTTTAATTGAAACCGGTTCGACCTCGAGTCGACCCGATTTGACCTTTTAAACCTTGAATGGTTAGCTTTTCCTATTCGATTACCGGTGCGGTTTTCTAAACATTGACGAATACTGTAATCAATCTGAAAAGCAATTCGACGGTGTGAGATAAACACGATACGATTTACCGGTTCACAAGAAACTTTTTTCAATAATGATCTATTAAAATTTTGAAATTTTTGGAAGCTCAAGGCCCATAATCTAAGGTCCTGTTATGAATAATCATTCTCTAAGTAGCTTAATATAGGTATACATTCTCAATTCTTTTCACTAAATGACTAATGTGGAATTCTCTTTCTATGCACAAAGTCACATTTTCAATGACTCTTAAAAAAAGAATAAAATTTCAATATTTTTTAATGACAAATCCATGTTGGAATTCTACTATAATACCTAAAATCACTTAATTGCACTTTTATTGAGTTTTGCTAATTATTTGATAATTATATAAGCTTTTAATTAAAACTGGTTCGATGTTAATTCGACCTTTTGAACCTTGAACCGTTAGTTTTTCTACTTCGATGACCGGTCCGATTTTCTTAACATTTACGAATACTGGAACCAGTCTGAAAATAATCTGAGGGTGTGAGATAAACACGATACAGTTCAACAGTTCACAATAAACCTTTTTTCTAAAAAATGATCCACTAAAATTTTTAACTTTTTAGAAGCTTACGACACATAGGCTAAGGCCATAATATATATAATCCTTCTATAAATATCTTAATATAAGTCTAAATTCTCAATTTTTTCACTAAATAACCAATGTGGGATTCCTTTATATACCCAAAGTCATATTTTCAATGGCTCTTAAAAAAAAAGAATAAAATTTCAACTTTTTTTAAATGGTAAAGATAAAAAAAATTATAAAATCTAATATTTTTTTCCATATTATTTTAGGTAAAATTAATTTATTTCGATTATTTAATTAAAACTGATCCGATAATCTTATATTGTTAGCTTTTCCAGTTCGATAACTAATCCGATGTTCTAAACATTTGCAAACACTGGAACCAATCCCAAAAAAATCTGATATTGTGAGATAAAGATGAATAGGTTCGCCGGTTCATAATAAAATTTTTTAAAATAATGATCCATTAAAATATTAAACTTTTTGAGAGCTTAAAGCTCATAAGTTAATATCCTATTATGAATAAGACATCTCCAAATAGTTTAATATAGGCATGCGTCATCAATTATTTTTACTAAATAACCAATGTGAGATTTTTTTTTTTTATGTCTAAAGTCACATTTTCAATAATTCTTTAAAAATGAATAAAATTTCAACTTTTTTAAAAAGTAAAGATAAAAAATTTATACAATCAAATGTTCTTTATCTACATTATTTTAGATAAAAATTAATGACCTTGAACCGTTAGCTTTTCTGGTTCAATGACATATCTGATTTTTTGAATATTAGTGAATACTGAAACCAATCTAGAAGCAATCAGATGGTGTGAGATAAAATAAAACAAAAAATTAAAAAAATTGATCAAAAATATTACTGCTCGAAATAAGGAATTGAAATTTTAAAGGTAAATTGAAATAGATTTGAGAAATCTTAAATATAATGAATTGTATTAAAGGAAGGAATGAAAACCTCAATAAAGAAATAGAGATATTTCTGGATAAAATGAAATCTGATTTGGTGATTGATATTAAAAATTAAAAAATATAGTAATAATAATAAGTTAAATCAAATTTATCTATAAATATTATAAAATAAAATAAAAATTAAAAACCTATAATAAAATGAATGGTCAAGATTACAAGATAAAGTGAATGAACGAGATGCCTTAACCCGATTTAGCAAGTGAAAATGGGCAGGAAACGGTAAAAAAGAAACTATTATGCTTTTATGTGTGTGTATATTTGTATGTATGTATATATATATATATTTGCTTTTTAATTATCCAATCTACTAGTATATTACCCCTGTGTTGTACATGATAAATAAAAAGACTTATTTTTTCCCTAAAATAACTTATTTATCAATTCTAAATACTTGTAAAAGAAAATTTAGTGAAATAGATATCACAGTAAAAGTCTACGATATATATATATATATAACTCTATACTAGCTAAAGTTTATTGATGACATTTTTATAAGTCTATGATATATATATATATATATATTTGTTGTCATAATTATCTTATCATAACCATTTATTGAAAAGATTGCAATTTAATTTTCAATAATAATGAACGTAAATGGTAAAGAGCACCTAATATCAAGATAAACTTCTAAATTCGAGTCTATTTAATGTCTATCCCCTAAATTCCGCATCTATTAATATATAAAAGCATTTGAGTGCTTTCATTTTTTTCCAGCCTATTTGCTCTGCGGTCACTCTCGCGGTGAGTTTTTTCTGTGATAAAGGTTTGATTTATGGCACGTTTTTTATTAACTTTTTTTTATTCCATATTCGTATGCAACTTTCCTTTCTTAGAATTTTGCGTTTTTCTCTTTTGTAACTATGGTATGTCTTTGATTACGATAAATCATGTACTAATCTTTTTTAGTGTTTGCCCATACTCCACTTCAACCGCAACTTTCCTTCTGCAACATGCATCTAATAGAAAACTAATACTGAATATTCTCTCTCTTCCCCTTTCATTACTCAGACTCTTTTAATTTTTGAGTTAGGGAGATACAGTAATGTAATTGTATAGTTAGTCTACTGAAAATAAAAACAGATGAATCGTTACGAGATTCGTAGAGAGATTTTTGGTTAAAAGCAGTACCCCTGTTTTTCCAAATTTTCTAAGGAAATTGATCAAACACCAATAATAGAGCCTAATCACTCATGTGGCAAATATCTAACAAAAGAAGCCCCACACATTGTAGGCCTTCTTTTGTTAAATATTTGTCACATGAGTGACCAGGCTCCAAAAATGGAGCCAAATCAATTTTCATAGAAGAACTGCCTGATTTTCACCTCTTTGGATTTCGCCTCCACTACCGGTATATAAAATCTTGTCTTACGCTACAGTCACATATTCGGGTTTCACCTGGGTCACCGGTTTTAAAGTTATTATTTTTTTGCTTTATTTTTTTCCCTAATTTGTGCTTTTCTTTTGTTTTCTGGGTCATTTTTAGCGTCCATTATAAGAAGGTTGCTCTTAGGAATACAAAGATGCAGTTGGAATTTGATCGAGGAGGAGCTATTGTCTGCCCATGGTAAACTCACAAAGCTTTTAAAACTGATTGTTACCCCTTTGATAGTTAAAACCAAAGATGGAATGGAGAGATAGATTGGCTTTCTTTTTTGGCGTTAGAGTCCAAACATTTCTCTATTGAGAATTAATAACAACAGGGAACGTAATATCTCTTACAATGTAAGAAAATAGTGAATATAACTTGAATTTCCATGGCTTTGTTTGATAACCAATTATAAATGAGTGGATTTATAAATTGATTTAAAATTCAAATTTTGTATAAATGTCGAGATTTGATTGTGTCATGTAGAGGTAATGATTAAAATAACTTAAGAGTTCAAGTCAAATCAAATATGTGGTTAAATGTGATGTTACCATGTGTCTAAAAGTTAAATTTAAATTGGTTGATAAATTGGATGTGTTTTTAATTGGTAGCCAAACATTGTGCATATGAGATTACTTATTTACCCAAAATGTGCTCTCAAACATAAACTTGATAGTATTATTTCAAGCCAACCGGTTTGTGCAAGATAATTTTTGTGAATGAGTTGACATATAGTATTATTTCAAGTTGAAAATTTGATGTAGAATAATACTACCTTATCTTTATGTTTTTATTTTTTTTCATTTTTTTAATGTTGATATGTAAAAAGCCTTTTGTGGGTGTTTGTTTTAATAGTATAATAATAATTCGTTGTCGGTAAATTCTTATTCAAATTACGTATGTCTGTAGTCAACAGGTTTCTGTACTGATTATTTGATTCTACCAATCATTCTTTTCCTGTCACCATGACCTTCATTTTTCCCCTTTTCATATTTTTAATCTGAGAATATTTGTGTTATTGGTAACCTTGCATAAAGGCTGAAGAATCAAGAAAATAAAAATCCAAAGTTGAATTCTTAAATTAGGAGTTTCATGGTTGAGTGGAGCAATGATGACATTGATATATGTGGATATTTGTTTTTAATATAAATTAGTATTTTCCAATTTAATAATTTGCAAGATTATCATTGATTAAGATAAATGTGCTTTACTTTTATTTTCTTTTTGCCAATTATTGTGTTTTGATGCGACCGTGTTGAGTATAAAATTTTCTATATGAGTTTTGATTGTGAAGCCCACCATAATTTAAATGGCACACTTATTTGATCTACATATTAATGGTTGCTTATAATTTCTATATACAGTTAATGAATTTTGATACAATCTTTTTTCTTTGTAAATTATAATATGTAGATATTTATAAATTTTTATTGATAAATTTGATTCAAGTAGAGAGATGATATTTAATTGGCTCTTGATGAATGATTATTGGATGTTGATGGAAAATGACAAGTGTATTTTAAGGAGGTGATTGATTATCTTTATGAAAACACATTATAATCGTACATACTATTGATTTGACTACTAATTTAATTCCGATCTCATTTATAACTATAAATTTCAAATTTTTATTAAATCTACACAACTTATTTCATCTCATTATAATTCAATTTGAATAAAGAGATTTAAACAACCACTAAATCCTAATAATAGGGATTGTAGAGTGCTAGAAGAACTGTGAATACGTGAGCGTTTATGGTAGTAGAAATGGATGCATATATTTGATCGTGGAAAGCCAAATGCGTAACCTATATATGATAACTATGGGTTGATTCGATTAAATTTTCTCCTTTAAATATTTGATCATTGGTCCTACTGATTCAATTAATGTATACTTATATTTTTAGATTTTTTTATAAATGTACAAATGTTGATTTATTATGCAATTGCTAAATAGACGGGTGGATTAAATAAATCGTTAATATTTTTGACAAGTTCAAAAGTAGATATATTCTTATTTCATCCGATTATTCTTTCATTCAAACATTGCTACATGATTGGATAAATGATTGATAATCAGGGCACATTACTTCCCGTAATCTTTATAGTAAAAACAAGTTTTATCAAGTTGGTTAATGTATTAGAGATACTTTATTTTTGAATTATAGTGAATTATACATTGGATTCTTTTTTATTGTTAAATATAACAACTTTTTGTTTCATTGTATATTTACTTATTTCTTTTAAAATATGTCTTCACGTGTAACGCACGGGTGTGCCACTAGTTTGTATAAAATAATAATAACAATGTCCGCTCTTCAACGTGCAGACCAACTATAAATCCAAAAATTACACCCACTTTTTTTTATAAAGTATTTTTCTAACCTGTAAGCCGTCCAAGTTTTTGGTAGTACGTAAAAAAATGGTAACATGTGAAATGTATTTTACAACAACGAACATCATTCAAACTATTGTATTGAAATCATCATATATTTTGTAAATCACTTGGATGGTGCAAAATCGTAATATACAAAATCTATTTTATAACTATGTATATCATTCAAATCATTACAAATAAACTACATATATATAGCAAATGTAGCGTACTAAATATATTTTACAATTATGAATATGTAATTCAAATTATTACAAATAAAAACCATAGTAGAAGTATCATACAAAAAAGTAACATATTAAGATACAATTAGTCAAATTTTTGTTATACTATGCACGCAATAAATAAATAAATGAACATTTAAATAAATAAAAAATGTAATGTCATTAGTTATCAATTAAAAAGTTTCTAAAGTAGCAGAATAAATTATTATAGTTTTTTGAACTAAATAATTACAGTTTTTTTTTTAAAACATAAACATTTATAATTTTAGAAAATAAAAAATTGAAAGAAAAGTCTATAAAGCATTAAAGCAGCCAACCAATATTCTTTTATTATAGAATAATAATGGCCAAAAAAAATTTCAAGTACCTTAGAGAGTTATCGTTAAGGCACTTTTCATCTCATATAGAGGTATGGAAGCATGGAACATGGATTTGAATATACACAACGTGGAATGGAGGTGTCTTAATAGGATTGATAATAACCAATTTAATTATGCAAATAAATTATAAAAATGAAAGCCTAAAAAGGATGTAAATAATTTTCAATAAAAAATAGAGTTCGAATTGCACCCGTTCCTCCCCTAATATCCTTTTCTTTCCCCGTCTCTCCCTTGTCTATATAACCCAATTAAAAAAAAAAAAAGCTACAGATGTTTTTGCAGCCAATCCCTTAAATTTCAAGGAAAACGAACATGTTTCATTGGAAAACATTGGCTTGAAAGCTTTTCCAATTCTAAAAATAAAGAAAATATAAATTAAATACAAATATGATTAAGCAACTAAAAAATAATTAACAAAAAGGAAAAAGCTGGTTGACTACATTATATTGTGATATATGACATTATGTAATTATGATAACATAATTATAGTCTAAGCTGAACACAAATTGAGCCGAAAACTAATTAATAAGGGTATTTTCATTAGTTTTCAAAAACTAAAACAAAAAGAGTTTTCAAAAAATTCTAAATTTTAAAAAACTAACTATAAATTTTATTATGAAAAACACACAGCTGCTTTGCAGCCAATAATTGCTATACAAATTTTTTAGAAAAAAATAAAAAGAAATTAGAAAAATAAAGAAAAACATATGACTGCTTTGCAGGATTCTTGATATTCCAAGGTTGCCTTGGACATGCTTCCCTAGGAAAATTATTAGTTACAACACAAATATTAATTATAGCTTTTCTTAAATGGCCAAAAAAAAAAAAGGAAAAATTCCGATTGCTCAATGAAAGTTTCCTACCCAAAACACCTTCTAAGACTATTCCTTAGTATGTAATATATAGATATAGATGTTGAGTATATAAGAAAAATTACTGAATTGTTTGGTAACATAGGTTGGGCTCTGGTAACAAAGAACAAAGTTTCTATTGAACTGCATATCAATTGAATCGATAGAGCAGTGAGGAAGATGGTAAATAAATGAATAGTAAATGATGGAGACATTAATGGATCTATTGAATCTTTTTTTTCCAATAAACTTTTTAATGTGAAGATGTTTAATTTAATGATTCTAATAAGATGAACTTGGACAGTGTTATGTGTATACATATGAGTTTACATATATGACGTAAAAAATTATAATTTTACTTTTTTTATTTTCTGTTTTCTCTAGTTCACGACATGGGTTGAAATTGTAATTTCACTCCTTTTTGTAAACTAATTTGCAAGCATGTCCAAACAAATAAATTTATCTGATGGATTTGTAACAATCGAGTTAATATAAGATATCAATCAATTGGTTCTTTTCAGGAATTTTCTAGGGAAACAGATAGGGCTCCGAATTTGGAGTTAGACTGTCAATCACGTGATGTCAAATTCACAGTCCTGCTCCAAATTCAGAGCTCTATCTGTTTCAATAGCCGAACTCATATTTTGTTCACTCTTTTATGTTTTCACCTACATAAAGTTTTTATTTTCTTGCATAATGAATATTCAAGCTCCCTTGATATGGTGCTACTATCAGCACAGAAGCCATTCATGTTTTGTTTTGTTTGATTACTCCCTCTGTCCTACTAAGATATGCAACCACAAATTTTCACATAGATTAAGAAAACATTTTTTTAAAAGGAAAAGGATTAAGAGAACATATTACATGTAGTGGGAATTGGAAATTTTCTTTATATTCTTCCTATTTTATCCTTGTAATAAATGACACAAGAGTAGCATGAAAACAATTAACTATTATTGGAACATGGAAGATCCTTTTTTTTTTTTTTTGTTTTTGAAAGAACACTTTTATTCATCTTCATCAAAAGGAGTATCATACATGACAGGAGCTAAAAGAAACTCCGGTGGTTCATCCTACCTAACATAACTATCCAACCATATCGAATTTTTAGCTAACTCATGAGCTAAAATAGGGTCATTCTGGTGAATTGAGAAATAAATTATACTTTCAATAAGGAAACTGTACTATAATTTGGAACAGACGAAAATTGTAAACAAGCAGTGAGACGGAGGGAGTATTATTTTAAGGAATATTTTCAGCCTTACATTTGACAATCTACTCAATATTGATCACAAATTTAATGAAACTTATGAAATCTCTATAACTCATTCTTTTTTATTAATATTTGGTATATAAGTACTAGCAAACTCATGAAACCTCCGAAACTCATTCTCTTTAAAGAAGAAAAGGATCTAAATCGGCAAATACCATTAGAATGGGCAAAATAACGATTTTCTTTAGGATAATTTTATACGAAAGTGTTTTATAATATGAATAGTTGGCGTGCTTAATTATCCATTTTAGGTCAGCTAATTGCTATATACTTGTATGGACTTCTAATTTTTTGGCACTTCTTCACCCAAAGCACAAAATTCATGGGCGTTGGACTCCTAATTTTTTTTCCAATAGGGTCGAGTATGGTATTAGAATTTTGTTCCTTAAAGTATGTACCACCAAAATGTACAATATTGGTACAAATAGATATATCACGATAGTATTGTCCGAAAAATATCAAGGACATATATTACCATGGTGTTAACGTCATACTCTTAGTTATATGGAAATAAATATATAAATGTGTCATTTGTTGTTCGAACTTCTAATGATGTGTTCAAAGACATATATTGACAAAAAGTCATATTAACATATCTCAAGTATATATGTACCATAGCGCTAACGTAAAGGTTACATCCTTAGATATGAAACCAAATATATAGATATAAAGTAGATAAGGGAAACCAATAATAGAAGAATGTCAAATATGTTTTAACCAAGGAGAGTAATAATGTTTCACGTGGCACAAGGGCAATGTTAAAGATGCCTAAAGGATTAAAAGTGGCATTATTCTTGGAATCATTGCATTGTCAATGTGTACAAATGTAAGATTAATCACTATATATATATATATATATTTATTGGACAAAATTAAATATCAATAAACTTACATTACATTATTATTATAGAGCATGCTACATATACTTGATGATTGGTACAATATTTTACACAATATACATATAGTATGATCCATTTTTCTTCTAATCACCTCACTTTTAAATGAAGGAATATATCACAATGACCACCTCGTATTGTGTTGTTTATTGTGTGTCCATGTGTAAGTGGCTTTATCACACTAATCTTATATATCCCATTAATGTCATTCTCATGTAATCACTACACCAATAATTAACCCGACCACAGATAAATCAAATTGTGCAATATTAAAATATAATAACAATAAAGTAAAACACAAAATTAATCAAACTATTGTCTGATATAAACTTACCAAGATATAGAATTGAATTTTTGACATATTTGGTACACTAGTAGTTTACATCTTTTTATATTATATATATTAACATACAAAATTCCGACTTTTTATTCTTTAATTATGTTATTCATTCAATCAAGTTTATTTTAAACATCGGTACAGAGTGAGATGCTTGTGTGGCTAGTTTATAGTGATATAAATTTTCAGAAGATTAGGCGATACGATTCGATGTTGCCAAAGATATGATGACCCCACCAATTTGACCTTATGTTTTGGTTCCATTTTCTTGATCTATATAAATTGGTGTAGTAATCGAATTCTTTCAATCAAGCAAAGTCTACAAAGTGATTGAAGTAAAAAGATGAAAATAGTATTTATTTCAAAGCAATGGTTGTTTGCTCTCCCTCAATGGCTTCTGATCTAGTCCATGTCAGGACCCCAAGGTGGGAAACTGAGGCTCAGAGGCTGGAAGCCTTTTGGGGGAGAGACAACAAATCTTGTTTTGCTACAATGTGGAAGAGTGACATAAATCACAGAGTCAACTCTTAATTGAGATATGAAGGTAAAGTTTAGAATGTATATAAAAATCAATGTCTGGTTTAATTCAGTTCTGGTAATTTTCTCAGTCTAATATAATTAATTCTCTCTCTTCTTATAATCTTTCATGAGAAGAGGTAAACATATTTTTATACTTTCATTTCATAATTTATTTTATCCACATAATAACGTATCTAGTGTCACACTCTTTTTTTTTTTTTAAATGAATGTAATTGAATTGCCGGCATAAGTTTCAGTGTGGGCTTTATGGACCCGAATTCGATTCAACCCACTGTATCCGTAGCTGTTTACGGGGTCATCTTATACGCTGCAAAGAAGAGGAAATTAAGGAATTTCTAACACCAAGCCGATGACACCTTATAGTGTCATCACACCTTATAGTGTCATCTAGAAATGATAAGGTGCCGTCATTAGTCATACACTCATGTTACATGCTAATAGCAGCAATAGTAGCAGTAGTAATACTAATAATAATAATAGTTGATTCATACAACAAATAAATAATTATACGATTGCTGAAGAAGATTGATTTATGTGCGCAAAATCATTTCCAATCACTCTTTGCTATCTTTAAATCTCATGAAAATTTAAAGCTCGACTGTTGAATTATCATTATTATTATTTTTTTATTTTTTTTGGTTTTGTAGGGGGGGTGGGGTGTTGTGTTTGATTTCTACGTTGCTTGTTCCCCAAACAATGAAAAGTAAATCATCATGAAAAGTTCGAGACTTTAAGACAAATTAATATATATGTCCTTTTTTTTCTTCGGGGAACAAAATATATATGCCTTTGTAATCTAAAAATGTCAGTAAAAAGGTAATCATGAACTTAATGGGGCTAAAAAAGTAATCATGATAAATTATGATTGATATATGTATACACACATACAAAGGATGTAGAATACCGGTGTGTGACTTTTTGAGAACTCTACCATGGAGCCTCGAGTGAAGAGCATAGAGCCACTCGCTCGTCTCTTCTCATATATGCTCCGGACATCTATTGCCTTGTTCCTATTGGAAGAGGATGGTTTATATTCCATTTTTTTCTTTTGTCAAAGCTACAAGGCAAATATACATGCTAAAACTATTATCGCAGATCTATTCATGATTGCAGAATTGATCTTCATGGCATGTGTAATCTGAGAATCACTTTTAGATTTGGGATTAATTTGTAGAGACTGATTAGTTTAACTGATGAATGTGTTTGTATTTTGGTTAGCATGGCAACTGCATGTTCAAAAGTGCACCCCCACAAAGCAGAAACCCTAGTGCCTTTGTTAAGTGCCCATCCTCCTTAGGCTGTGTTGACCAGTCGGATGGATCCTTTCTTGACGAAAACCAAATGAAGGAACGTTACTTGCTCACCTGCGTCTCCTACCCGACTTCAGATTGTGTGATTCACACTGTTCGTTAAAATATGTATTTGAAATCCGCAAGTGTACGGGTCGAACAAGTAATAAAGTGGACAATGCGTCCAGGTTATCGTTCCTACGAGGAAAGATTCAAGTACTGAATATTCAATTCATGCTCTAGTTGAAACAATCACAATTTTGAGTTGGTTGTAAAAGTAAATAAATAACTAAGAATAAAAAGTAAACAAACTAAGAAGAAGTAAATTATTTATGAAAGTTTTCTTCAAGATTGATGTGAACTTGGGACTTACAACTTCACCACCATTGATTACCCTAGCTACCCATTCATTGATTCAACAAAAACCAATCATAGTTAACGATCAAGTTCACGTAATTAATTAACTACTCCTCTAGAAATTAGCCAATTCTACTAAATTAGGCCCTCACCCATCTCTAAGTGAGCACGTTAACAGCCCTCTTAAGAGTATTAATAACAAGAAACTCATGCAAATATCCCCGAAGTTCAATTTACTTGACCGCACTAACCAAAAGCAAATCTCTTTGTCTTGTCTAAATTAATATCCTTTATCGTTTAATCTAATTCATGCATTCCTCTCTCGAGTTCAACACAAACCAATAAACATTCACACATTCGCGCGCCATATAAGTGAAAGCCATACGATACAATGATAAAGAATTAACTAGAAATCAACTTTTAGGCATTGAATCAACAAACAAACAACTAGGGTTCACAATAGGGCTACATTGTTCGCCCCAAGAAAAATAATTAGCTACTCATAGAATTGATAAAATTAAGCATAAGAGAGTTGAAATCCATCACCGGATTTTGATGACTAAAGCTGGAGAAAAAGAGTATTGCACCAATATCCTTCAATCCAAGCCTTTTCTTCAAAAACCGAATCCAAACTTGCATAATAATATCAAAGTAACTAACTAATTTAATGTATATGTGTATCCTCTCTTTGAAAACTATCTTAGACCCCTTTTATAAGGTCTAAGAAAACCTAAGAATGGAGGTAAAATTCGTACACAAGTTTCGCCATAAAAAGAGTTCGGATTGAAATAGGAAATTCACAAAAATTCCCCAAAATTTAGCCATGCGGCCGCACACTTCTGATGGCAAGCCATGCAGCTGCACGCCGGGCCACATGCACACGCTGCCTGTATTCTGCCTTCGCATGCGGCCGCATGCCTTCATGCATGTCCTCTTTTTGTCCCTTATCTTTCAATCTCGTTCGTTTTGGTCCCCAAGCTTCATAATTCATGCACAATTGATCCAAAATCGCTCCAAATCAACTTTCTCTCAATTTCAACTTACAATTTACCAAACTAAACATAAATGTGAACTTCAAAACATAATATCACATAATTAACAACACATTTAGGGAATTTAAATAGCACAAATCAATACCTATCACACACCAATAAGGAGAGCGAGCTTTACTGAGCATTATATGCTTCTAGTTTCTTTTAGTCATAATGCGATGCAACTCAACTTTGCTTGCTATGTTATTTTGCATATTGTTGTCTAAGCGTCAAAACATGCTTGTTGGTGTCTTTTGGAGTGTAGTTTTTAAGTTCTCTCTCTAATGAACCTCTCTTCTTATTTGGCGTTCGTTCTCTCTTGTTCTGGTAACTTCGAGGTAGGGAAGGTCCAGAATCAATGGTAGGATAAAAACAATTGCTTTCTTTTAAAAGATTATTAGCTTTTCAATCATCCAATCTACTGGTATATTACCCGTGTGTTGTACGGGATAAACAAAAAAACTTAATTTTTTGCTAAAATAACTTATTTATCAATTCTAAATACCTGTAAGAAAAACTTAGTGAAATAGATGTCACACTAAAAGTCTACGATATATATTATATGTATATAACTCTATACTAACTAAAGTTTATTGATGACATTTTCATAAGTCTATGATATATATATATATATATTTGTGGTCATAGTTATCTTATTATAATTATTTATTGAAAAGATTGCAATTTAATTTTTAATGATAAGTGTAAATGGTAAAGAGCACCAAATATCAAGATAAACTTTTGAATTCGAGTCTATACTAAATTTATTAATGTCTATCCCCTAAATTCCCAGTTTGTATAAAATAATAATAACAATGTTCGCTCTTCAACTTGTAAACCAACTATAAATCCAAAAATTATACCCACCTTTTTTGCATGAAGTATTTTTCTAACCTGTAAGCAGTCTAAGTTTTTAGTAGTACGTAAAAAAATGATAACATGCGAAATGTATTTTACAACTACGAACATCATTCAAACCGTTGTACTGAAATCATCATATATTTTGTAAATCACTTGGATGGTGCAAAATCATAATATACAAAATCTATTTTATAACTATGAATATCATTCAAAGCATTACAAACAAACTACATATATATAGTATATGTAGCATACTGAAGATATTTTACAATTATGAACATATAATTCAAATTATTACAAATAAGAACCATAGTAAATGTATCATACAAAAAAAAAGGTAACATATTAAGATACAATTAGTCAAATTTTTGTTATACAATGCACGCAATAAATAAATAAATGAATAAATAAAGGCACATTTTTTTACAAAAATAAATAAAAAATGTAATATCAGTAGTTAACAATTAAAAAGTTTCTAAAGTAGCAAAATAAATTATTATAGTTTTTTTAAATAAATAATTACAGTACCTTGTATAAAGCACCAAAGCAACCAACCAATATTCTGTTAGTATAGAGTAATAATGGCCAAAAAAATTTTCAAGTACCTTAGAGAGTTATTGTTAAGACACCTTCAATCTCATATAGGGGTACGGAAGCATGGAACATGGATTTGAATCTACACAACGTGGAATAGAGTTGTCTTAATAGGATTGATAATAACCAATTTAATTATGCAAATAAATTATAAAAATGAAAGCCTAATTAAAAAGGATGTAAATAGTTTTCAATAAAAAAATAGAGTTCGAATTGCACCCGTCCCTCCCCTAATATCCTTTTCTTCCCCCCATCTCTCCCTTGTGTATATAACACACCAAAAAAAAAAAAAAAATCACGGCCATTTTTGTAGCCAACCCCTTAAAATTCAAGGAAATGGAACATGTTTCATTGGAAAACATTGACTTGAATTCAAATTTTTTTTTTTATAATACTAAGTATCAGTTGCAACATTTCCAATTCTAAAAATAAAGAAAATATAAAATAAATACAAATCTGATTAAGCAACTAAAAAATAATTAACAAAAAAGGAAAAACTGGTTGCCTACATTAGATTGTGATATATAACATTATGTAATTATGATGACATAATTATAGTCTAAGTTGAACACAAATTGAGCCGAAAACTAATTAAAAACTAATTAATAAGGGTATTTTCATTAGTTTTCAAAAACTAAAACAAAAAGAGTTTTGAAAAAAATTCTAAATTTTAAAAAATTAAATATAAATTTTATTATGAAAAAAAGAAAGACACGGCTGCTTTGCGGCCAATAATTGCTATACAATTTTTTTAAAAAAATAAAAATAATTTGAAAAAATAAAGAAAAACAGACAACTGCTTTGGAAGACCCTTGATATTCCAAGGTTGCCTTGGACATGCTTCTCTAGGAAAATTATTAGTTCCAACACAAATATTAACTATATCTTTTCTTAAATGGAAAAAAAAAAAGGAAAATTTCGATTGCGCAATGAAAGTTTCCCGCCCAAAACACTTTCTAAGACTATTCCTCTATATATAATATGTAGATGATGAGTAAACATAGCATATCATTGCATATCATGAAGCAAACATTGTACAAGAAAATCAGGAGGGTTCTCTCTCCATACACAGGAGACGCACCTGTCAAAACCAAACTTAGCTAAAGTATGAGCGACTTGATTTGCCTTCCGACTAATCCATTTACACAAGGGAAGTGAATACATAGATATCAGCCTGAGAATTTTTTGGATAACGGCGCCTTTTTGTCCCCTAGAATTTGGATTGGAAATTGCTTCAACGACCAACGAGGAATCTGTCTCGATAGCAGAAATAGGAATACCTTCCTCAACGGCCACTTGTAGTCCAATAAGAATTGCCATGCATTCACCGATGAAAGGGCCTAGATTTCCATGGTAAACTTTAGTCAGGCCTAAAATAAACTCACCATTCTCATTGCGAACCACCACCCCAATAGCAGTGTGAGAGGCGCATCCATTAATAGAAGCATCGACATTTATTTTTAACAATCCCGATCCTGGCTTTTCCAATTTATATTCATAGTGGGAAGTGTATTTGCATTCTGTAGATGTGCCAGGGTTAGGAGCATTGGCAGGCTGAAATGCCGTGAGGTAGCCAGATACACCTGTAGGGATTTGTTGAGGATTAGATTGCTTTTTCTCATAGACACACAAGTTCCTTGCTTTCCAAAGTTTCCACAGAAGTGCCAGAAAAAGCTCAAAATCATCATCATTAAATTCCTGCCTTAATGCCGGAATGATTTCTCCAACAGTTGAGCCAAGCCTCTGTTCAATGAAAGAGGAAAAAATACTTTCTTCCCAAACACCCAAAGCTACATCGCAAGAAAATAGAGCATGCTCAGTAGATTCAGTAGCCGAACCACATCTATCATAAAGCGGTGAGTCTATTACTTTCCTGTGCCATAAATTGAGCTTAGTCGGTAGTGTATCCAGCATAATCCGCCATATGCAAATTTTCATTTTTTCAGGTAACCTGGCTTTCCACAGACACTTTCACCACTTTGTCAAGCGGTTTGTGCATGCTTGAGGATCTCCCGCCAAAGTGACTGCCAAATGATATCCAGATTTGACGATATATTCACCAGAATTTTCGAAATGCCAAATGGGCATGTCTCGGGAATTGGGACAGCCTCCGGGAAGTTTTCCTATGGCTTCTTGATCAGGGATGAGAAATATTTGTCTAATAATCTCCCAATTCCACGAACCATCAGGTAGTAGAATATCTCGAACATTCAGGAGAAGGTTTCCTTGTGAGGGGGAGATAGGCATGAAGGAGTAGGGGCGAGGAAGCCAGGGGGATGAGAAAATAGTAATTCTTCGCCCGTCGCCAACCCTCCATCGTACACCTTTTTGTAGCAACTCACGTCTCCATATAATACTTTTCCATAGATATGAACTGTCTCCCTTCACTTCGGCATGCATGAAAGGGCAGTAAGGATAATATTTATGTTGGAGAATTTGAGCTGACACGGTATCCGGATTGGTAAAGATACGCCACGCTTGCTTTGCCACTAATGCCTGTTAAATTGAGATAAACCCATTCCTCCAATGAATTTTGACTGACACATCAGCTTCCATTTAGCCCAATGCATTTTGTGCTACTTATCTGTACTTTCCCACCAGAACGAAGCCTCCAATTTTGATAGCTCATCACAAATACTTTCCGGTATCCTAAAAACACTCATTGCAAATGTAGGTATGGATTCGACAACCGCTTTTAAAAGCACTTCTCGTCCTGCCGATGAAAATAGCTTACCTTTCCAGGATTGCAACTTGTTCCATACCCGTTCTCGCAGGCCATCAAAAACAAATCTCTTGCTCTTTCCAATAACAGAGGGTAGGCCGAGATACTTACTGTGAGATTGAATTCGTTCCATGCCAAAACTTCCAGGAAAGATTTTTGAATGTTCTCCCTTGTATTGGGACTGAAAGTAAGTGACGATTTCTGAATATTCACCTTTTGACCTGACGCTTTCCCATAGTCACTTAACAGTGTTTTGACTTTTGAGCTTTCTTCCAAAGTTTCTATTGAACTGCATATCAACTGAATCGACAGAGCTGCCGGAAGATAGTAAATAAATGAATAGTAAATGATGTAGTTATTTTTTTAAATAATTTTTTAATGTGAAGATGTTTAATTTAATGATTCTAATAAGATGAACTTGAACAATGTTATGTGTATACATATGAGTTTACAGATACGAGGTAAAAAATTATAATTTTGTTTTTTTATTTCCTCTTTTATGTAGTTCACAACATTGGGTTGAAATTGTAATTTCACTCATTTTTGTAAACTAATTTGTAAGCATGTCCGCACAAATAAATTTATTTGATGGATTTGTAACATTCAAGTTAGGATTATTCTACTTGTACAAACGAATGTACAAATACGTTTACAGAAAGAGTGTCAAATTATAATTTCATCTCATGTTGTGCATTGAAAGAAAGAGAAAATATATAGATGTAATTATAATTTTATGCTCTATCTGTAAACATATTTGTATACCCATATGTATGTGTAGCATTACGCATCGAGTTAATATAAGATATCAATCAATTGGGTATTTTGTTCACTCTTTTATGCTCTCACCTACATAAAGTTTTTATTTTCTTGCGTAATGAATATTCAAGCTCCCTTGATGTGGTGCTACTATCAGCACAGAAGCCATTCATGTTTTGTTTTGTTTGTCTACTCACTATGTCCCATTAAGATAGACAATCACAAATTTTCACATATATTAAGAGAACATTTTTTTTTTAGGAAAAGGATTAAGAGAACATATTAAATGTAGTGGGAATTAGAAATTTTTTTATAGCCTCCTATGTTATCCTTGTAATAATGACACGAGTAGTGTAAAAACAATTAACTATTATTGGAACATGGAATTTCTTTTTCTTTTTCTTTTTTTTTTTTTGTCTTTTGGTTTGAAAGAACACTTTTATTCATCTTCATCAATAGGAGTATCATACATGAGAAACTCTGGTGGTTCATCCCACCTAACATAACTATCCAACCATATCGAATTTTTAGCTAACTCATGAGCTAAAACAGGGGTATTTTGGTGAATTGAGAAATAGATTATACTTACAATAAGGAAACTGAACTATAATTTGGGACATGCGAAAATTGTAAACAAGTAGTGAGACGGAGGGAGTATTATTTTAAGGAATATTTTCATCGTTACATTTGACAATCTACTCAATATTATTGATCACAAATTTAATGAAACTTATGAAATCTCTATAATTCATTCTTTCTTATTAATATTTGGTATATAAGTACTAGCTAACTTATGAAACCTCCGAAACTCATTCTCTTTAAAGAAGAAAAGGATCTAAATCGGCAAATACCATTAGACTGGGCAAAATAACGATTTTCTTTAGAATAATTTTATACGAAAGTGTTTTATAATATGAATAGTTGGCGTGCTTAATTATCCATTTTAGGTCAGCTAATTGCTATATACTTGTATGGACTTCTAATTTTTTGACACTTCTTCACCCAAAGCACAAAATTCATGGGCGTTGGAGTCCTAATTTTTTTGTCCAGTTGGGAGAGTATGGTATTAGAATTTTGTTCCTTAAAGTATGTACCACCAAAATGTACAATATTGATACAAATAGATATATCACGATAGTATTGTCCGAAAAATATCGAGGACATATATTACCATGTTGTTAACATCATATTGTTAGTTATATGGAAATAAATATATAAATGTGTCATTTGTTGTTCCAACTTCTAATGATGTGTTCAAAGACATATATTGACAAAAAGTCATATTAACATATCTCAAGTATATATGTACCATAGCGCTAACGTAAAGGCTACATCCTTAGATATGAAACTGAATATATAGATATAAAGTAGATAAGGGAAACCAATAATAGAAGAATGTCAAATATGTTTTAACCAAAAAAAGTAATAATATTTCACGTGGCACAAGGGCAATGTTAAAGATGCCTAAAGGATTAAAAGTGGCATTATTCTTGGAATCATTGCATTGTCAATGTGTACAAATGTAAGATTAATCACTATATATATATATTTATTGGACAAAATTAAATATCAATAAACTTACATTACATTATTATTATAGAGCATGCTACATATACTTGATGATTGGTACAATATTTTACACAATATACATATAGTATGATCCATTTTTCTTCTAATCACCTCACTTTTAAATGAAGGAATATATCACAATGACCACCTCGTATTGTGTTGTTTATTGTGTGTCCATGTGTAAGTGGCTTTATCACACTAATCTTATATATCCCATTAATGTCATTCTCATGTAATCACTACACCAATAATTAACCCGACCACAGATAAATCAAATTGTGCAATATTAAAATATAATAACAATAAAGTAAAACATAAATTAATCAAACTATTGTCTCATATAAACTTACCAAGATATAGAATTGGATTTTTGACATATTTGGTACACTAGTAGTTTACATCTTTTTGTGCTCTTCCGATCTGTGGTGTGATGTGCGTTGCACGTGTATGAGACTGTGTTGAAACATAATTTATGATACACTTCAATTCCCTTGTAATTCGACCATGTATATTCTCCCAGGAAAAAACATTGAAGTAGAATTGGTGATACTAATCACAAATCTCATTAACCTATGTATATTACACAAATTTCCAACACTAATTTTCGAAAAATCAAATTTTGTTCAAAATAGAAACAAATTGATAGCAGGGGCATAACCCAAAAAATAATTTACCAATGTATTTGTATATATTTCAAGAAATTATTCAAATACCTTTCAAGCATCGATAGCCTCTGCAAACTTATAAAGAAATAAAAAAATTACATATAAACCATCATAAGTCAAAAAAATTAAGCGAAGAAAAGAGAGAATGAAGTATAAATAAGTAGAACCTACATATAATCAAGGAAAGCATAACACAAATACAAATCTTCTTTAGACAAACGTGATGATAAGTCCAGTGAAGTTCTAATTGCCTGTCAAATGTACGAACGAACACTTCTCTGCCTTCCGTTCATATATTACTGATTTATATAAAACATTGATTATCATATTACTCATCTGTTGGGTACACCGCCTCCCGAAACCACTGCGAGGGAGTGAAAAAATAAAGAACACCGTGTCTCATGAAATTGCAAAAAAGGAAAAAATTGAAATTGAAACTTAAATTGTAAAAAGAAGAATTCTTACCCAATCCAAGCTAGATTTCCACGGACCTACGATGACGTTCAGGATTCTGCTACTGTTGTGGTTCAACAGAAAACAACGAAAAAAGAGGAAGTCTCCTATCTTTGAAAATAAACCAAGAAAGCTTTTGAAGCTATAAATCTTCAGTGAAACAAATAATTTCGCAACCATACTTGATTGAAATAATGGTCAGCCCATGAATGAAAATGATAAAAATAATGAGATTGAGCATTAAGCAATCAATTGAAGAAAATTGGTTCAATTCCGGAAACCAAAAAGAGGATAATTAAGTCGCATATTTTTGACAATAAACCAAGCAACATGTTGAAGCAATAAATTTTCAGTGCAAAATATAAACTGTGAAGAAGAAAAATTGGCTTTCTTTGGGTTTGTAAAGGGGATCTGTAGGCGGAACGAGCTGAAATCCTCTTTCAGTTAAGGGGCAAAAGAAAAATAAGGGGAAAAGTAAATAGAAGTGGTTCTGTATATTGAATTCACCTTGCTGCAAAAAGTTTTGAAAATAATAATCTATTCAAAGTCTAACAAAATCAAATTTTATAATTGAAATGACTAATTAGCAAACACCACAGTATCATTTTAACCAATAGCAGTATATAAAACTTTCAATGGCAAACCAATTCAATGACTTGTTCTGTAAACCAATTTAATGAGAGAAGTAGCCATTTCATTAATCCTTGTTCTGTAAACAATCGCATTAACAAAATGGACAAACTCACAAGAGTAACATCAGAGAACAAGAATGAATGAAGATTACCGACATCCTAGATTCATGAAGTATAATAATTCACGTAAAACAACCAACAAAATTTTACAGTGGCGTTGCACCACCATTTTCTTGGACGGATGTCACAGGAGTAGACGATCCGCTCCTCTTGGAAATGCTAACACACCTGAGAGTTTCTGGCCGGCGTTTCGAGTAGAGGCAGTGGTGGGTGCTCCAGCGACGTGAAAAGAAGCGGTCGTTGCTATCGAAAAATCGTGATTTCAAATAAATACTGGTGGCTGCTCGTGCGTGGCTGCCTCTGATGGCGTGGTGGCTGCTGCGGCGAGAGAAGGGGGCCGCCGGAATTTTTTGGTGAGGGCGTGGAGGGTTCTTGCTGCCATAATCAATTTGGGTTTCGGGAGGGGGAGGGGGACGGGTTAAGTGGTTACTGTTCTATGAACAGTGCAATAAACAGTTAAATTCTATTTCCCTCTTTTAATATAATAGAGATATATCAACATACAAAATTCCGACTTTTTATTCGTTAATTATGTTATTCATTCAATCAAGTTTATTTTAAACATCAATACGGAGTGAGATGCTTGTGTGGCTAGTTTATATTAACATACAAAATTCCGAATTTTTATTCTTTAATTATGTTATTCATTCAATCAAGTTTATTTTAAACATCATATGGAGTGAGATGCTT
Source organism: Nyctanthes arbor-tristis (assembly GCA_963692815.1). NCBI lineage: Eukaryota > Viridiplantae > Streptophyta > Magnoliopsida > Lamiales > Oleaceae > Nyctanthes > Nyctanthes arbor-tristis. Next base: position 107,457 of record CAVNYN010212670.1, read on the forward strand.
GTGTGGCTAGTTTATAGTGATATAAATTTTCAGAAGATTAGGCGATACAATTTGATGTTGCCAAAGATATGATGACCCCACCAATTTGACCTTATGTTTTTGGTTCCATTTTCTTGATCTATATAAATTGGTGTAGTAATCGAATTCTTTCAATCAAGCAAAGTCTACAAAGTGATTGAAGTAAAAAGATGAAATAGTATATATTACAAAGCAATGGTTGGTTGCTCGCTCTCAATGGCTTCTGATCTAGACCATGTCAAGACCCCAAGTGGGTAATTGAGGCTCAGAGGCTGGAAGCCTTTTGGGGGAGAGACAACAAATCTTGTTTAGCTACAATGTGGAAGAGTGACATAAATCACAGGGTCAACTCTTAATTGAGATATCAAGGTAAAATTTAGAATGTATATAAAAATCAATGTATGGTTTAATTCTATTCTGGTAATTTTCTCAGTCTAATATAATTAATCCTCTCTCTCTTCTTATAATCTTTCATGAGAAGAGGTAAACATATTTTTATACTCTCATTTCATAATTTATTTTATCCACATAATAATGTATGCAGTGTCTCTTTTTTTTTTTTAAATGAATGTAATTGAATTGCCAGCATAAGTTTCAGTGTGGGCTTTATGGACCCGAATTAGATTAAACCCACTGTATCCGTAGCCCAACTCTTGTTTACGGGTCATCTTATATGCTGCACAGAAGAGGAAATTAAGGAATTTCTAACACCAAGCCGATGACACCTTATAGAAGTGTCATCTAGAAATGATAAGGTGCCATCATTAGTCATACACTCATGTTGCGTGCTAATAGCAGCAATAGATAATAATAATAATAATAATTGATTCATACAACAGATAAATAATTATACAATTGCTGAAGAAGTTTGATTTATGTGCACAAAATCATTTCCAATCACTCTTTGTTATCTTTAACTCTCATGAAAATTTAAAGCTCGACTGTTGAATTATCATTATTATTATTATTATTATTATTATTATTATTATTATTATTTTGGTTTTGGAGGGTGTGGGGGGGGGGGGTGTTGTGTTTGATTTCTACGTTGCTTGTTCCTCAAACAATGAAAAGTAAATCATCATGAAAAGTTCGAGACTTTAAGACAAGGGTTATTGGCGCAAAAGATCCCTACTTTTGAATTGTTTTGTGAAAATCGTCCATGCCTTTCATTTCTTAGCAATTACATCCCCATCTTTGCATTTCTTGGCCGAATTCATCCCTGCCGTTAATCTTTTCGTTTTTCAACTTTTATTTTTGTAATATTATATCTATATATACACACTTATATTTTATAAAGTCTAAATTAATGCATTAATTATTATTTTTTGTATTTTAAAAAAATTAATGCACTCAAATCTAAATACGCCAATAAAATGTTAGAGGAGATTAAATAAGAGAAGTGTGTTTTGTTTTATTATGTTGTTTTACAGAGTTCAGAACTGATTATTAAATAGACGTATAGGTAAAAAAGTATAACAAGCAAAATAATTAACAACGTTGCCGCCTAAATAAAATAAAATATAATTTGATTCTCTGATAATTTTCTTGAATACCACACACATACACACACACACATACATATATATATATACTACTCTTCAACAGTCGGAACTATCAGAAAAAATGAAGAGAATATATGTGTGTTTGTGTATGATATTCAAGAAAATTATTAGAGAACCAAATTATATTTTATTTTATTTAGACGGCAACGTTGTTAATTATTTTGCTTGTTATACTTTTTTAACTATACGTCTATTTAGTAATCTGTTTTGAACCTTGTAAAACAATATAATAAAATAAAACATACTTCTCTTATTTAATCTTCTCTAACATACTTCAGTAAAAAGGTAATCATGATCTTAATGGGGGAAAAAACGTAATCATGAGAAATTAAGATTGATATACGTATACACACATACAAATGATGTAGTATACCGGTGTGTGACTTTCTGAGAACTCTACCATGGAGCCTCGAGTGAAAAGCATAGAGCCACTCGCTCGTCTCTTCTCATAATGCTCCGGACATCTATTGCCTTGTTCCTATTGGAAGAGGATGGTTTATATTCCATTTTTTTTCTTTTGTCAATGCTACAAGGCAAATATACATGCCAAAACTATTATTGCAGAATGCATTCATGATTGCAGAATTGATCTTCATGGTTTTGTTTTGCTCTATTATGGCTCGGTCAATTTCATTTCTGCCCGCGTGGATCCAAGAAAACTGGGGTATGAATGCATGTTTAGTATCATTTTCTACCTAGTCCCCCCCCTTCCCCACTTCCCTTTCTTTCTTTCTTTGTTTTTTCCCCTCAACGGATTGATGTTTTCTGAAATGCTGCAGATGAATATCAGCCACTATATTGAACTAAATATATGATGTGTTTGAAGTTGTTTCCACCTATTAATTGCTGTCTTAACCAAAGTGCAATCTGAGAATCACTTTTAGATTTGGGATTGATTTGTAGAGACTGATTAGTAGTTTAACTGATGAATGTGTTTGTATTTTGGTTAGCATGGCAACTGCAAGGCTTCCCAGCAACTGCATGTTCAAAAGTGCACCCCCACAAAGCAGAAACGCGAGTGCCTTTGTTAGGTGCCCATCCTCCTTAGGTTCTGTAAAGACTGTCTCCAAGAGCTTTGGCCTGAAAGCTGACTCGGGTTTCAGAGCATCCGCCATGGCAGTTTACAAGATCAAGTTGATTGCACCAGATGGCACTGAAAACGAATTTGACGCCCCTGACGCTCTTCCGATCTTCCTTGATTCAGCTGAGAATGCAGGAATCGAGTTACGTTGCCCTACTCGTGCAGGGCTGGCGCATGCTCCACCTGTGCAGGGAAATTGGCTTCAGGTTGTGTTGACCCGTCGGATGGATCCTTTTTTGACGAAAACCAAATGAAGGAAGGTAAGTTGCTCACCTGCGTCTCCTGCCCGACTTCAGATTGTGTGATTCACACTAATAAGGAGAGCGAGCTTTACTGAGCATTACATGCTTCTAGTTTCTTTGTCATAATGCGATGCAACTCAACTTTGCTTGCTGTGTTGTTTTGCATATTGTTGTCTAAGCGATCAAAACATGCTCTTTGGGGTCTTTTGGATTCTATTTTTTAAGTTGTCTCTCTAACGAACCTCTCTTCTTATTGTTCTTGTAACTTCAGGGTAGGGAAGGTCCAGAATCAATGGTAGCATAAAAACAATTGCTTTTTTTCAAAAGATTATTAGCTTTTCAATCATCCAATCTACTGCTACATTACCTGTGCGTTGTACGGGATAAATAAAAAAACTTAATTTTTTTCTAAAATAACTTATTTATCAATTCTAAATGCCTATAAGAAAAACTTAGTGAAATATATGTCACAATAAAAGTATACGATATATGTGTGTGTATATATATATAACTCTATACTAACTAAAGTTTATTAATGACATTTTCATAAGTCTATGATATATAAATATATATATATTTGTGGTCATAATTATCTTATTATAACTATTTATTGAAAAGATTGCAATTTAATTTTTAATAATGAGCGTAAATGATAAAGAGCACCCAATATCAAGATAAACTTCTGAATTTGAGTCTATACTAAATTTATTAATGTCTATCCCCTAAATTCCCCGTTTGTATAAAATAATAATAACAATGTTCGCTCTTCAACTTGTAAACCAACTATAAATCCAAAAATTATACCCTCTTTTTTTGCATAAAGTATTTTTCTAACCTGTAAGCAGTCTAAGTTTTTGGTAGTACGTAAAAAAAATGGTAACATGTAAACTGTATTTTGCAACTACGAACATCATTCAAACTGTTGTACTGAAATAATCATATATTTTGTAAATCAGTTGTATGGTGCAAAATCATAATATACAAAATATATTTTATAACTATGAATATAATTCAAATCATTACAAATAAACTACATATATATAGTAGATGTAGTGTACTAAAGATATTTTACAATTATGAACATATAATTCAAATTATTACAAATAAGAACCATAGTAAATGTATCATACAAAAAAAAAAAGTAACATATTAAGATACAATTAGTCAAATTTTTGTTATACAATGCACGCAATAAATAAATAAATGAATAAATAAGGGCACATTTTTTACAAAAATAAATAAAAAACATAATATTATTAGTTATCAATTAAAAATTTTCTAAAGTAGCAAAATAAATTATTATAGTTTTTTTAAATAAATAATTACAGTTTTTTTAAAACATAAACATCTATAATTTTAAAAAATAAAAAATGAAAGAAAAGTCTATAAAGCACTAAAGCAGCCAACCAATATTCTTTTATTATCGAGTAATAATGGCTAAAAAAAATTTCAAGTACCTTAGAGAGTTATTGTTAAGGCACCTTCTATCTCATACGGGGATATGGAAGCGTGGAACATGGATTTGAATGTCCACAATGTGGAATGGAGGTGTCTTAATAGGATTGATAATAACCAATTTAATTATGCAAATAAATTATAAAAATGAAAGCCTAAAAAGGATGTAAATAGTTTTCAATAGAAAAATAGAGTTCGAATTGCACATGTCGCTCCCCTAATATCCTTTTCTTCCCCCATCTCTCCCTTGTGTATATAAAACCCAAAAAAAAAAAAAAATCACAGCCATTTTTGCAGTCAACCCCTTAAATTTCAAGGAAATGGAACATGTTTCATTGGAAAACATTGACTTGAATTCAAATTTTTTTTTTTAAATACTAAGTATCAATTGCAACTTTTCCAATTCTAAAAATAAAGAAAATATAAAATAAATACAAATCTGATTAAGCAACTAAAAAATAATTAACAAAAAAGAAAAAACTGATTGACTACATTATATTGTGATATATAACATTATGTAATAATGATGACATAATTATAGTCTAAGTTGAACACAAATTGAGCCGAAAACTAATTAATAAGGGTATTTTCATTAGTTTTCAAAAACTAAACAAAAAGAGTTTTCACAAAAATTCTAAAATTTAAAAAATTAAATATAAATTTTATTATGAAAAAAATAAAGACACGGCTGCTTTGCAGTCAATAATTGCTATACATTTAAAAAAAAAAGAATTTAAAAAAATAAAGAAAAATAGACAACTGCTTTACAAGACCCTTGATATTCCAAGGTTGCCTTGGACATGCTTCTCGAGGAAAATTATTAGTTCCAACACAAATATTAATTATATCTTTTCTTAAATGGAAAAAAAAGGAAAATTCCGATTGCGCAATGAAAGTTCCCGCCCAAAACACTTTTCAAGACTATTCCTCTATATATAATATATAGATGTACGAGTATGAAAAATTACTGAATTGTTTGGTAACATATGTTGGGCTCTGGTAACAAAAAACAAAGTTTCTATTGAACTGCATATCAATTATCAACTCAATCGACAGAGCTACGAGGAAGATAGTAAATAAATGAATAGTAAATGATGAAGTTATTTTTTTTTAATAAATTTTTTAATGTGAAGATGTTCAATTTAATGATTCTAATAAGATGAACTTGGACAATGTTATGTGTATACATATGAGTTTACAGATACGAGGGAAAAATTATAATTTTATTTTTTTATTTTCTCTTTTATGTAGTTCACAACATGGGGTTGAAATTGTAATTTCACTCCTTTTCGTAAACTGATTTGTAACCATGTCTGGACAAATAAATTTATCTGATGGATTTGTAACAGTCGAGTTAGGATTATTCTACTTGTAAAAATGAATGTACAAATGTGTTTACAGAAATTGTGTCAAATTACAATTTCACGTATGTTGTGTGTTGAAAGAAAGAGAAAATATATTGATAGAATTATAATTTTACGCTCTATCTGTAAATATATTTGTATACCCATATGTATGTGTCGCATTACTCATCAAGTTAATATAATATATCAATCAATTGGGTATTTTGTTCACTTTTTATGCTTTCACCTACATAAAGTTTTTATTTTCTTTCGTAATGAATATTCAAGCTCGCTTGATGTGGTGCTACTATCAGTACAGAAGCCATTCATGTTTCATTTTGTTTGTCTACTCACTCTGTCCCACTAAGATAGGCAATCATAAATTTTCACATAGATTAAGAGAACATTTTTTTTAGGAAAAGGATAAAGAGAACATATTAAATGTAGTGGGAATTAGAAATTTTTTTATATTCTTCCTATGTTATCCTTGTAATAAATGACACGAGAGTAGTGTAAAAACAATTAACTATTATTGGAACATGGAATTTCTTTTTCTTTTTCTTTTTTTTTTTATTTTGAAAGAACACTTTTATTCATCTTCATCAAAAGGCGTATCATACATGATAGGAGCTAAAAGAAACTCCGGTGGTTCATCCTACCCAACATAACTATTCAACCATATCGAATTTTTAGCTAACTCATGAGCTAAAATAGGGTCATTCTGGTGAATTGAGAAATAAATTATACTTTCAATAAGGAAACTGGACTACAATTTGGAACAGACGAAAATTGTAAACAAGTAGTGAGACGGAGGGAGTATTATTTTAAGGAATATTTTCATCCTTACATTTGACAATATACTCAATATTGATCACAAATTTAATGAAACTTATGAAATCTCTATAACTCATTCTTTCGTATTAATATTTGGTATAAAAGTACTAGCAAACTCAAGAAACCTCCGAAACTCATTCTCTTTAAAGAAGAAAAGGATCTAAATCGGCAAATACCATTAGAATGGGCAAAATAACGATTTTCTTTAGAATAATTTTATACGAAACTGTTTTATAATATGAATAGTTGGCGTGCTTAATTATCCATTTTAGGTCAGCTAATTGCTATATACTTGTATGGACTTCTAATTTTTTGGCACTTCTTCACCCAAAGCACAAAATTCTTGGGCGTTGGACTCCTATTTTTTTTTTTCCAATAGGGTCGAGTATGGTATTAGAATTTTGTTCCTTAAAGTATGTACCACCAAAATGTACAATATTGGTACAAATAGATATATCACGATAGTATTGTCCGAAAAATATCAAGGACATATATTACCATGGTGTTAACGTCGTACTGTTAGTTATATGGAAATAAATATATAAATGTGTCATTTGTTGTTCGAACTTCTAATGATGTGTTCAAAGACATATATTGACAAAAAGTCATATTAACATATCTCAAGTATATATGTACCATAGCGCTAACGTAAAGGTTACATCCTTAGATATGAAACCGAATATATAGATATAAAGTAGATAAGGGAAACCAATAATAGAAGAATGTCAAATATGTTTTAACCAAAAAAAGTAATAATGTTTCACGTGGCACAAGGACAATGTTAAAGATGCCTAAAGGATTAAAAGTGGCATTATTCTTGGAATCATTGCAATGTCAATGTGTACAAATGTAAGATTAATCACTATATATATATTGGACAAAATTAAATATCAATAAACTTACATTACATTATTATTAATTCATAGGGCAAGCTACATATAATTAATGATTGGTACAATATTTTGCACAATATACATATATATAGTATGATCCATTTTTCTTCTGTCACCTCACTTTTAAATGAATGAATATATCACAATGACCACCTCGTATTGTATTATTTATTGTGTGTCCATGTGTAAGTGGCTTTGTCACACTAATCTTATATATCCCATTAATTAATGTCATTCCCATGTAATCACTACACCAATAATTAACCAGCCCATAGATAAATCAAACTGCGCAATATTAATTAAAATATGATAACAGTAAAGTAAAACATAAATTAATCAAACTATTGTCTAATATAAACTTACCAAGATATAGAATTGGATTTTTGACATATTTGGTACACTAGTACTTTACATATATATAGATTATATATTAACATACAAAATTCCAACTTTTTATTCTTTAATTATGTTATTCATTCAATCAAGTTTATTTTTAAACATCAGTACGGAGTGAGATGCTTGTGTGGCTAGTTTATAGTGATATAATTTTTCAGAAGATTAGGCGATACGATTCGATGTTGCCAAAGATATGATGACCCCACCAATTTGACCTTATGTTTTGGTTCCATTTTCTTGATCTATATAAATTGGTGTAGTAATTGAATTCTTTCAATCAAGCAAAGTCTACAAAGTGATTGAAGTAAAAAGATGAAAATAGTATATATTTCAAAGCAATGGTTGTTTGCTCTCCCTCAATGGCTTCTAATCTAGTCCATGTCAAGACCCCAAGGTGGCTAATTGAGGCTCGGAGGCTGGAAGCCTTTTGGGGGAGAGACATCAAATCTTGTTTTGCTACAATGTGGAAGAGTGACATAAATCACAGAGTCAACTCTTAATTGAGATATCAAGGTAAAGTTTAGAATGTATATAAAAATCAATGTCTGGTTTAATTCAGTTCTGGTAATTTTCTCAGTCTAATATAATTAATCCTCTCTCTCTTCTTGTGTTCTTTTTTGATTGCATAATCTTTCATGAGAAGAGGTAAACATATTTTTATACTTTCATTTCATAATTTATTTTATCCACATAATAATGTATGTCCTTTTTTTTATATATTAATAATGAATGTAATTGAATTGCCACCATTTAAGTTTCAGTGTGGGCTTTATGGACCTGAATTCGTTTCAACCCACTGTATCCGTAGCCCAACTGTTGTTTACGGTCATTTTCTCCGCTGCGAAATTGAGAAATTTCTAACACCAAGCCGATGACACCTTATAGAAGTGTCATCTAGAAACGATAAGGTGCCGTCATACACTCATGTTGCGTGCTAATAGTAACAATAGTAGTAATAATAATGATAATTGATTCATACAACAAATAAATAATTATACGAGCAGAAGAAGATTGATGTATGTGCACAAAATCATTTCCAATCACTCTTTGTTATCTTTAATTCTCATGAAAATTTAAAGCTTGACTGTTGAATTCTTATTATTAATTTTTTTTTTTGCGGGAGGGTATGGTTTGGGAGGGGGGGGGGGTGTTGTGTTTGATTTCTACGTTGCTTGTTCCTCAAACAATGAAAAGTAAATCATCATGAAAAGTTCGAGACTTTAAGACATATATGGGTCTTTCTAAACCTGTCCTTTTTTTTTCTTCGGGGAACAAAATATATATGCCTTTGTAATCTAAAAATGTTAGTAAAAAGGTAATCATGAACTTAATGGGGGCGAAAAAAAGTAATCATGAGAAATTATGATTGATACATGTATACACACATACAAATGAAATCAAATTATCATGAAAGCGTCCTCTCTCTCTTATTGCTTTCCATGTATCTATATGCTCTCCCATCTCACATTGATAAGATCGATTTGTATTTCATTTTTGTTCGTTCCATAATAACAAGTCACTTTCTAATATAGTTGAAATATTTATTTATTTTATATACTCATATTTAATGTGAATTGTTATTAACAAAATAAAATCATAAAATGAAATGATTATTAACTTAAAAGGTATATCGGAAAAATACCCTTAAATTTTACGCTTACAACAACGTTAATTGAACATTTCTTAATCTTTGTGAAATTAGATATAAATAGATCTTTATGGAATAGAGGAGTCTCAATCTTTCGATGGGACTCTACTGTAGTAAAAGTATAAAACTCTATATCTTTTCTTTTATTCTCGCTCTCTCTCTTTTTTTTTTTTTTTTGAAAAGTAAGACTCTATTTCAGTTTAATACAGTTGATAATAAGATTTTCTATTTGAATTGTATTTTCTCTTCTACTAATGTAATTTTTTTTTGGTTCAGTTGATTTTTGGAAACATGAAAAAATAATATTTAACGCTCAGATATTTTGAACATAATTCAGTAATGTTTTGAAATTATTTTCTCTGCTTAACATAGGTTTTTCAAAGAAAACTATTTCGATGCAATCTTCTTAACAAGTATACATTCTACAAGAACCTGACCGTATAGTTAATTGAACATGAAGGTGGGGTTAATTGAACCTGAAACTATTTGAAATAAGCAATTTTTAGGATCGATTCTAGTCTAATTCTTATTTTTGTAATAAGATCTTAACACATAATAATGTTGCAAGATCCAAATGAGAAGTATATAATGAATGACTAATAATAAAAGTTAAGCTTTTTGTCAAAAAAAAATAATAATAATAAATAAATAAAAGTTAAGCTTATTAATAAAAAAAAATAAGCAAGGGTAAAGTTGTCAGTTCATCGTCAAGGTGAAGATCTGCCCACCGACCATGTCACGGGGAAAAGGAGAAAATCGAGGGGGATTGGATGACGGCGTCATGGGAACACGTGTTCCCACTGGGATTCGCGTCACCAAATTTCTTTTCTTTTTCTTTATTTACATTATAGCTCCCTAATGTTTTCACTTATTTTTACTTTGCACCCTTGTTATTAAACAAGTACCACATTCACCATTAATTAATTAAACATCATGAATTGCAGTTAGATTAACTCTTTGTTCTCCCCCATCCCCCTTTGTAATTAAAAAAAAAAAAAAAACCTCTTTGTTATTTCTTCTTTTTAATTTTTTTGGAAAAAAAAAGAATTCTTGGCATTTCTTTTGACTATGAATTAGAAATCTGGGTTTTCATTTTCTTTTCAATTTTTTGGTTTGGTTTTATCTTTTAATTTTATTTGTTCACTCTGAAACCAACAAGAACCCTTTTCTGAGTTTTCTTTTATACAATATATTTTCTTATTTCTAAAGATTCATTTTTCTAAATATATGAAAATAAACAAATCTTTATCGCTATGAAAAACAACTTGAAAACCACAATCAAAGTTTGTTCTCTTTACTGTTTACAACTTTCATATTTTTGAAAGTAAGTTTTCAAAATTTTTTTGGGGGCATAAATATTGAAAACGCTAAAAAGAAAGAAATAATCGACTTTTCCTTAAATTACCCAAAAATTGAAATTGAATTCACAAGTGAAACATGAAGAGATTGTAATCTCTTCATATTTGATTTTTTTTTGGATTTAATAACTTTAAATGGGCGGGGTAGGTTAAATGTTAAAAGTGCAAATCATATCAACTAGAGGAGTAATTTGTAAGATATGTCAGTGATTAAATGTAGTATGTTGCACTTTTTCTAAGTTACTTAGGATAAAAGCATCAATTATCTTGTTTATTACTTGTCTCCTAGTGTTTATTTTCCCCCTTCAAGGACAATAACATCATGAAGACATTACAGAATTATGTGATGGCTAATTTGTGCTATATAATCCAAGCATGTATAATCTTAACATTTTAAATTTGATATTTCTAATATCAAATCTCTTCTTTTTGACACGGGTAATTATATTAATACCATAGTATTTGTTGCAACACATTGTAATTGTATCAAAGATTCTAAATATTTTATCTGTTATTATAATTAAACCCATGGCATTTTTCTTTGCAAAAAATAAATAAATAACAAACTTTTAAAAAAAAATCAAATAAGTAAAAAAAGAAAAAAAAAGAAATAAAAAATTTGTAAAATTCGTTCTTCATTTTGTAGACCAAGTG